>SEYY01010142.1:5000-10000 GCA_009176605.1 Armadillidium nasatum
ACTAGACATAAGTAAGCAAAGAGAAGGAGGAAACCCAAATTAGGGGAGCTTGGAAAGCAGTGACGCATGCCATACCCGGTCAAACGCCTTAGATATGTCAAGCGCCACCACGCAAGTCTCCCATGGTCCCTAAGGGCAGAAGACCATAGATCTGTGAGATAGGAAAGTATATCACCAGTAGACCTCGAACGACGAAAGCCATACTGATGATCAGAAAGAAGGGAATGAGATTCCAGATGATCTAAGAAGTGAGAGTTAAGAAGGGTTTCAAAGATCTTAGACAGAATACAAGTGAGAGCTATAAGGCGATAGTTGGAAGGATCAGAGCGGCTACCTTTCTTCGGAATAGGTTGGACTATTGCGCGCTTCCAACACTGAGAAAAAGTATTAGTATTGAGGCATAGAGAGAAAAGTTGAACGAGGGACGGAGCCAGCTCAGAGGCACACTCCCTTAAAACTCGGGGAGGAATGCCATCCGGGCCGCTTGCCTTCCTAACGTTCATAGACTTCAGAAGCCCATGCACCTGGTCAAATGAAATCACAGGCAAAGGCATGGGACCTCTGAGAGGAGAAGAAGTAGGAAGACGATTGCCGGAGTCGTCCAGGGTAGAATTAGAGGGATAATAGGAGGCCGAAGAGATTAGCCTTTTCAGTTGGAGTGTTAGCAACAGAACCATCAGAGTGAATAAGAGGAGGAAAGGAAGATTTACAGAAATTGTTGGAGATGTTTTTGGCAAGAGGCCAGAAAAATTTTTCAGTAGGAGAATTTAGGAGCTCAGCACACCTTCGTTTGGTGAAAGTCTGCTTTGCTCGTCGAAGAATATCCCTGCAACGATTCCGATCTGAATGAAAATTAGCTAGAGTGATAGGAGAAGGAGAATTTTTCCACTGTCGATACGCAATGTCTCTAGCCTGAATGGCACGAGAACAAGCACGATCGAACCATGGATTTTGAGGAGAGAAGGATTTAGTTGAAGAAGGAATGAACCTGCTCATCCCATCAACGATTACGGCCCCCACCTTATCGGCAGAGACCGAAGCGTCTCCAGAGACAAAGCAGTCACTCCAGGAATAGTTAGCGTAGAAGCAACGCAAAGCCCCCCAGTCAGCCCGATCAAAGTGCCAGAAGATACGCTTAGGGCAGGGTGGAGCAGTTGGAGAGAAAGCATGAAAATTAAGACAAATTAGATTGTGGTCGGAGTTACCAATAGGTGCGAAGATAGCATATTTATAGAGAGAAGGACTAGTAGTGAAGCATAAATCCAAGAGTGTTCAAGAATTGGTTGGGACGATCTGGAATGTGTGTTGGTTCTTTAATCAGTTGCTCCAGATCGTTGAGAATGCTGAATGATTCGGTCTCCTCTCCCCCTGAATCGGTATGAGAGGAGCCTAGCCATTCAGTGTTGTGTACGTTGAAATCCCCTAAATAGAGGACCTCAGTATTTGGATGCGAAGATGTAACAGTCTCGTGAGAAGTAGTTAGATACTCAAAAAAGGTAGAAAAATCTGTTCTATTAGGAGAACAGTAGCAGAAGCACAAGATTATTGAAGTGGTAGGAAGAAAGATTTTAAGCCACAGAACATCGAAGTTAGGAGATTCAAGATTCACAAGACGTGTTACCGGAGTGTTGGTGTTAACATAGGCACAAACTCCACCCTTAGAACGGAAATTATGAAATAAGTTATAGTTAGATATATTAAAAAAGTTAGGAGAGGAATTCTTTGATATCTGGGTCTCAGACAAGAGTAAAAGGTTAGGATGAGAATTAGAGAGATGGCATTCCACAGAAGCTAAGTTAGAGCGTAAGCCACGGATGTTGGTGAAGTGTACAGAGAACCCACGTCTGCGCACACCAGCCATTCTTCACAAACACTTGCGTTCAAAACAGACAAACAAACAGTCAATCTAGCAAACTGACAAACACAAACAATCACACGAGCAAATAGACAGACTAACGAAGAGACAAACAAAACAAAATAAAAACTGAAAATGCTTATGTTCAAAACAAATACTAAAACGTTACACAAACACAAACAATCACACGAGCAAACAGTCAGACAAACAAAACAAAATAAAAACCGAAATAATACTTATGTTAAAAATAAATATTAAAACGTTAAAATCAATTATGGAACTATATAACTTAAAAACTATTTCTGTTTAAAACAAAATTTTCACTAAAAACTTATCTTAAATTTTATCAATCACTAGTTGATCCCGTTGTAAATTAAACCACCATAGATACTAAATTTTAAAACGCAAAAAAAAAAATTCTAAAACAAATATACACAGTAGATTAACAATTAATTATAAACGTTTAAAAACAACGGATACACTAAAATGCACTAAAACACAAATTAAAACGCTTAAGATAAAAAAAAAAACACAAACACAACACGGAGAACACACTAGACACAACCATCCACCATGAAAGCTAAACTAAATGAATAAACTAAATAAATCCTTTAATATCGTATGAATAAATTTCTTTATTATTCAATTACAACATGTATACTTTTACTACTAACCTAACCTAATCTAACCTAACCTAACCTAACCTAACCTAACCTAACCTAACCTAACCTAACCTAACCTAAACCTAACCTAACCTAACCTAACCTAACCTAACCTACCTAACTTAACGTAACCTAACCTAACCTAACCTAACCTAACCTAACCCACCTAACTTAACGTAACCTAGCCTAACCTAACCTACCTAACTTAAGGTAAATTTGATTTTTTTGAAATGTATTTAAAATTGCTAGGGTATTTTTTACAGTTTCAGAAAGTCGTGCTTCAACTATACTTGTGCCTATATATATATATATATATATATATATATATATATATATATATATATATATATATATATATATATATATATATATATATATATATATATATATATATATATATATATATTCATTTATTGAACATACTTTTACTTGATAAATGCAAACACTCATACTAATGTTTCTGAAAGCATCAAACATAAGAATACCCAAATCTACCAATACCGAGGGTAGGAAAACTAATTACTTATTCATTAACTTTCGAGGGGCATCAACATTCAATATAACTATGTTGTAAAAACATTGTATTTTGCCACACTTCATCTATTTTCTTAACGTATGCCTCTTATACAAACTAACTTACACTGCTTAGAACTTCGGAATATTTATTTTATTAACATTATCCTCTAAAAATATTTAATTTTATTTCTTTTTTCCTCAATCATCTGATATAATATGCTACATACATGCATACAAACCTAAAGTATCTTCACAGGTCACAAGCAATTAACGAAAACATAGCTGACCGTACACATTTTCAGACTTTTAAACTATCCATAGGGTTATTTCCTAAACCAATAGGTGGCATCTATATATTTAGTCTTTAGAAACGACTACTTTTTACACTTAACAAAGATTTTCATATTAATTGCACCCTATAACTATAACTTTTAGAATTTTACCTAAACTAATAAACGAAATTTTACCATATTTAACTTTCAACTTGATTTTTATTATACAGTAATGTCCTTACTAATATATTAAAAATGCAAAAACATACTTATCGACTGATGCATTTTATTCCCATAATCGCCATTTTCATTAAATAAACATGGCCATACACTTGTACACATCGTTATGTAAGCATATAAGCTATAATAAAATATGTGATTCATCCTTTATAAGCACAATCTCTTCAAGATTAATAAAAAATTTTCTTCAGACATCTGATTTAATATGTTACATACACGTATACTAACTTAAAGGATCTTTAAAGAACACAAGCAATTAACGAAAACATAGCTGAAAATACACATCAGCAGCAGTTTCTAAAGTAGTCGTGGAGTTATTTCCTATACAGATAGGAGACATCCATATATTTAACTCCCGAAATGAGTACGTTTACACTTAACAGACATTTTCATATTAATTGCATCTATAACTATAACTTTTAGAATTTTACTTAAACTTATTTATTTAATAAACAATATTTTACCATATATTTATCTTTCAGCATACTTTTTATCATTTATACTCTAATGTTTCTAAGGTGTTTTACCCTAAGCAACATTCTAACCAACCCTAACCAAGCATAAGCAGCCATCTTTATTCTCACATTTTCAAGTTAACATATTTCAAATACGATGCAAATATTTCATATAAAACATGAAAAAAAGTTATTTTCATGTATTGCTCTGTTATGATCTGTATTTTTATCAACATTAACTATTTTAAGCATTCTTAACATAATCGATTATCTGTACTTATACAGCAAATACAGGAAATTCACCATTATAAACAGATTGACGCATTGAACATGAGCATATATTTCTTTGAAATTATATAATTATACTAATATTCCAATAATTTTGAAAGTAATTTATATGATTCAACATGAAAGTGTAGGTAAATACAAAGTTAATATTGTTTCGACATGTTTCACAAAACATACGAAACGTGTTTTATAAGTAATATACAAAATTCAGTATCACATCTTTATCTCATGTTTCAAGAAACGCTCATTTTATATTTTTCAAGCTAATATATTTTAATCTTACCACTCCTAACCCCATAAACCAAGCAAATTTGACTTCAACTGCCCTAACCAATCAAATCAATATTGTTTACTTAACCCTAGTACAGTATGTTTTCGAACCCTCATATTTTTTTAATAAAGTAATCTGCAGCATTATACTATTTGTCTATTTTACAGATGTCATAAATGTGACTTTAAACTATGTATTCATGACCGGTACATAATTCTCAGAACTACCATAATCATTTCTCTCTTTTGATACTCTACATATAACTGTGTTAGTAGGTACTCACTCTGCTTCTTCTACTCTTCTCAACTTAGCATCCAAGTCTTCAAGAACAAACAATTTTTCACGAAGGTTCATTCATTCTAGCAGTATATAGCTTGTTCATGAAAATTTGTTTCAGTGTCTACATATCAAAGACAGCTAACCTAACTATCTGCCATACGT
>SEYY01010142.1:12500-37500 GCA_009176605.1 Armadillidium nasatum
TACTTTCAGAACTGACAATGTATCTATATAAATGCTTGTAAAAATTCTCATGAAAGGTATATTAAAACATTTGGTAAGAAAAACAAATTTACTCCTAGTTTTTTATTCTTTAAAGATTATCAAGATCTACAGTAATTAGCTTCAGTTGAAATAGTTGTGTACTTACTTTTCGAACACCCTGTATATGAGATTTTATGCTATTATCTCATTCTAGACTGGAAAGTGATATATTAATCACTTTTACGAAGGAAAAAAATTTGAATAATAATGAGCGACCTGCAGCGCGAACGAGACCTAAATGATTGCCATAAAGCCAAACTTTTTTTTAAAGGCTTCACTTATTATTTCAATGGTGAAGATTTACGTTCTGGGGCAAACCTCTTACCAACTCAATCTTAATACACTTTATATATATATATATATATATATATATATATATATATATATATATATATATATATATATATATATATATATATATATATATATATATATATATATATATATATATATATATATATATATCAACAGTAATTCAATTTTGCATTGTTCAATTTTAAGTTTTCATTAAAATATATAAAGTTTTTAAATAAAGTCTACCAAAATTATGAATTTCTATTCGGAATGTTTTTAAAAATATTTCATTTGGTAAAGAAAAAGAAACTCTTTTCAGGTGAGGACGCACGAATGAGCATCTATGTATTGATTTTGTTTTTGTTTTTTTTTTTTTTTTTTAAATAAAGTTGTGACAGGCATTGCCGTATTCGAGAAGAGAAACTTTGAAAGTAGTTTTATCTAAGATCCCCATGTGGGATCGAACCAATGAGGTAGTGTAGGTTGGCCAAATAATCAAACTTTAATTCTCATTATCATTATAAATTTTCATCACGAATATGAGGATTCTTATTCACAACGTAACTCATAATTTAAAGCTGAGGTTGTCTCATTAAGCTATTCTTTCTAGTTTCTGTTTTGTGAGAACTGTTTTATTCATAAAAATTTAACAAGAATATTTTTATGATTAAAATGAAAAAAAAAGAAAAATTCAAGAGTAGTCGAAAAAGTCAAACTGGAAAATACAATATTAACGTAGATACTGAAATTATTCGAGATTACGAGCCATATTTTTTTTTTTTTTTTTTTTTTTTTTTTTTTTTTTTATGAAAAAAAAAATAAAAATTTTGTAATCTTCGAGAGCATTAATATCTAGAAATAAATCTACACAAGTCTTAAGAATCTTCTAAGAAGTTGAGTGTTCGGAGGAGCCTTCGTAATTTCTTCACCTCAGTTGTTTGCTCTTGTATGTGTCCCTATTGCGTCTGAAGTATACCTCACGCATTTGTGGCTTTACTCACACAGCTCAGCTCTCTTTGAAAGTTCCGAGTCGAGGGCTTTACGTTTTATCATCTTTCCACTCTCACTGATTTTCTCTTATGTCTTTCTGTTCATTGAAATGTTGAATCACAGGCTTTTAAATTTTACTTTAAAGAGAGTCCATGCAATACGTCTTTCCACACATTATCTTCCTTTCTACAACTCTTTGACCACAGACTTAGCCTCTATGATCAAACTTTTACTTACTCTACTTTTAAAGTCTGGAGCATTCCATCTCCATTTTCTGTTTTCCTAAACTTGCTTCAATTGCATAATTTTAAACCCATATCGTTAAATATTGGTCTTTAATCTGATTTTGGTTCTATATTTCTCCCCATCTCTAGTTGCATTTCGTACACATCTTCCTTTATCAACCAGAGGAAACAAAAATAAATGGACATAACTATTACGTGTGGGTTTAAAGAGTCCAGCAGAGAAAGGATGAAAATATGTGAGAATCCAAGTTACACGAACTCTCATCAAATGAGATAATATGCGACTAGGGAGCTTAGAAGAGTAGTGACAATTGTAATACTTTTAGAATAGGAGTGTGAAACAACATCTCAGGGATAAGAAAGAGACTGGACGGATTCTGTGAGAGCAAAATATTTAATCTTTTATAAGCTTGTTCGAATTTTTGAGGCATTAAAAACAACGTGTTTTACTTACTCTAAGACTAACCTCTTAGCATTAGCTATTTGAAGTTGAGTGGGAAACTGTTCAAAATATAAAAACGAAATGAATTATGGAGTCGTCGTCAAATGAGTTTATAAGTAATGAAGTGACAATTATGAAAGTCATTACAGAAAATTCGAAAAAGAGCTGATAATAGAACAGAACTCTGGAAAATATTACTATTAATAGATTTAAAAGACATAGTGTGACCCTCTAAAACTGATGCAAAAAAGAAATTAGCAAGAAAAATAGAGAGAAGGAAAGATACAGAGTGTGAAGTTTAAAATCAAAGCTTCATGCCAGACTCTGTAGAAAGCATTCGATATGTCATGTGCATAGCAAATGGTTCGTCGAAATAGCAAAAATGCATAAAAGCCATGCTGAGATCGAGATAAAATTTTCCTATTAAAGATTTCGAAATTTTTGTAAAGAACAGAAGATAACTCTACTGTACGATAGCTTGAGGAATAGTAAGGGGTTCCTTTTCCTCGATACAGATTGAATGATCGAACACTTTCAGCAAGAAGAGAAGGCTAAGAATGACAAAGCAGCTTTCCAAGGAAGAGTGAATGTTTCGAAGTACAAGGATGGAAAACAGCGAAACTGATACCGATATGCTTTTTAGCATTAATTAAACTAAAAAAAATAAATAAATAAAAATAAATAAATTGAGAAGTAAATCGGAAAGGCCAATAGAAAAAAAAATTTATATAACAGGCTTTGAGGTATGAGGAGAAAAACCGTGAACAAAATTTCAGTAGACTGTTTTTAATTAATACAAACCTGAAAATTAAGCTTATTGTTATTGCCAAATACAATGACATAAAACAATGAAAGAGAACTTTCCTGTTCCCAAATGAATGTAATTCCTTATCGAATTTATATTTTCATTTTAGAATTATTAAATGTGCTTCAACGTTTTCGTTTTCATTTGAAAGTATGAAGTGCATTCCACATACATAAACCTTTTCCAAAACAAAATATTTTCAAATATAAACCTCCTTTCAAAAATTTCTAAAAGAATGTTGCTAATGTAACAAGGAAACAGAAGAACCCATCAATAAACAATAAAATAAAATAAAAAAAGAAAATTAAATGTTCGCCCCGCGAGACCAAATTAGCTGACACCGGTGCTTAATCAAAAAAAATTATTTAGTAAAAAACTATTTTAAAAAAATATTTTTAATTCACTGCTGAAATTTGAGCTTGTTCCAAAGTGCTCCAAATTTTCAAATATTACAAACACAGACAAATAATGTAATAGTGCTAATTAGAATAAATCTAACGCCAAGACTTTTACAGTGAGAAGGAATGTTTCAGTTTCCAACTTAATTAAAATAATTTTTCAAAAAGATTTGAATTAGTTCCACCGGGACATTAGCAAAAAAGATAGTACATCACAATTGACAAACCTTTTCCCTTGAGTCAATTTATTTCATAATTTGCAAGTATATTGAAAAGAACAGAACTGGGATTCTTTTCAATGATTTGCTTAAATTGAAGCTAAAATGATTTTAGAAGTAAAGATAGTCGATTTAGCAAGTTCAAATTAGTTAATGGGGATGTTCAGTAGGGAAAGAAGATTTTAATTCTCCAAAATAATAAAAATCAATATTTTTTAAGTGCAAGATTTTAGGAACTATTCGAATGATTTCAGATTTTATTTCTCTAGATTTCGGGCCAAGAGGAAAGCAAAATCATGAAACAAGTCGAAGGTGTTCGAGTTTCAAAGGCATCATGCCTTACAGTTTCACAAATTAACTATTTAACTCAGGAGTTGACAGATTATAACATTTACTCTTAAATACTTCAAGATGTTTTCTCTCTTATATATTCTATAATTAAATTTAAACAACATCCTAACACAGAAATCTGCATCGTCAATAAGCTTCGAAATAATCAGTATTTAAAGTCTGTACTATATGAAACAGCTTGCAACACTTCAAAGCAACGAGAGTAAACAACAGTGCAAAACAACGATAGAAAACAGCACGTCAAAACAACGACAGAAAGCATCGTTGCAGAACAACGACAAAAAAGCAGCGCTGCAAAACAACGACAGAAACCAGCGCTGCAAAATGTTCGCGAAATAAACCAAAATGACACGCTGATGACATATTAGAAGGATCTCGTCAGTTTTCAACACGAATATCATTTGATACTACGTGTGCTTCTCGCGCAAAACGCTGCCCTGTAATAAATAGGCTCTAGGAAAATAATCAATGAGAATATATATATATATATATATATATATATATATATATATATATATATATATATATATATATATATATATATATATATATATATCTATATATATATATATATATATATATATATATATATATATATATATATATATATATATATATATATATATATATATAATATACGTAAATATAAGGTGAAGAAGTGTGGATCTTGTTTTCTAAAATAAATATCAAATTTGGGGAGAAAATCTTCAAAAGATAAAGCGAAATCTTTCTTTTAATTTTGAAAAAAAAAAATAAATAAATAAACATTTTCACAATTAATTCAGTTCATTATTATTAATTAAAATAATTAAAAAAAAAATACTAGAAACGATTTTAAAATTTTTGTTTCCCTTTATAAATTATAATTCCATCATAAATTGTTTATTAATAAATTTATTACTTTATTTAATTTATTTTTTGTGTCTTAAATTACGTTTTTTTGGTATAGAAATTCAATTTGTAATTATTTATTACCATAATTTTCAATATTTTTTTAAAAGTCAAATTATTGTTGTTATTTTCACGTATTATAATTATTGTTATTATTATTATTATTATCATTATTATTATTTTTATTAATATTGTAATTATTATTGTTAATAATTGTTATTGTTATATCTTTCATATACTCCACTCCTAATAAATTTAAACTTTTATTGTAAAAATTCAAATTGCTTTTTTTTTTAAATAATAAATTTGTGAATTAAAAATAATAATAATTATTATTATTATTATTATTATTATTATTATTATTATTATTATTATTATTATTATTATTATTATTATTTATTATTATTATTATTATTATTATTATTATTATTATTATTATTATTATTATTATTATTATTATTATTATTATTATTATTATATTATTATTATTATTATTATTATTATTATTATTATTATTATTATTATTATTATTATTATTATTATTATTATTATTATTATTATTATTATTATTATTATTATTATTATTTTATTTATTATTTTATTATATTATTATTCATATTATCATTCTTAAAAATTCGTTCTCATATTTAAGTGAAATATGGAAAGAGAAGCGAATTCGTTTCTTTTGAAAACTTTCCTGTTCGAAATTAAAAGTTGAAAAAGAGAATTGACTCCTCGGCACTCACAACTCCTCCAATTTACATTTAAAAAGGAAAAAAATAAAAAATAAATCAATATCAAAAATAAATTACCAAAAATAAATCCCAAAAAGTTTAATTTTCAAAACTCTTCTACAAAAATATTATCAAAATTATTTTGTTAATTAACAACGAATTGGTCTCATTTTGTGAAGTTTAACATAATAACGTAATAATGTTGAACTAAATTTAAAATTATTATTGGAACCAAAGTAAAATTTACATTTGCCATTGCTCGAAACACAAATTCTTAATTGCTTGGAAATGTTTTCATTCTTATTTCAACTTTATCTTCGACCAAATTAAGAAGCCCCAAAATTTATTGAAATTTCATATAAACTTTTTTTTTTATTTTATTTTCTTTCTTTGAGCTCATTTCTCCCTACATTTCATATATATATATATATATAATATATATATATATATATATATATATATATATATATATATATATATATATATATATATATATATATATATATATATATATATATATATATGAAACACTCATTTTGGTAAAAGTTGCGCAGTGATGGTCAAAATGTCGACCGAGTTTAGACATTTTGTCTACAGTCCCAATGGATATTAGATAAAATATTTTTAATGATCACTAAGGAGTTGCTCTCACCTTCAAAGTATTGATCTTTTCTCAATAATTTATTAATAAGGACAAATACGATCACTGAATTGGTGGAAATGAAAGAGAGAGAGAGAGAGAGAGAGAGAGAGAGAGAGAGAGAGAGAGAGAGAGAGAGAGAGAGAGAGAGAGAGAGAGAGAGAAAGAAAGAGTGAAAAAGAGAAAGAGAGAGAGAACATTTTTTTTTTACAAAGCATGGAGTAATGAATTTGAAGCCAAAGAATTTTAATCAATAAATGAAAAAGACATATATATATATATATATATATATATATATATATATATATATATATATATATATATATATATATATATATATATATATATATATATATATATATATATATATATATATATATATATATATATATATATATATGCAAATGACATTGTTCTCTCATCTCTGATATAAAGTCTTCTGAATTTTCTAATTTGTGACTAAGGCTCTATTACCTTCAAATAACTATTACTAAATTCATTTTTTAGTCATCATTAAATTAGTACCTTACTACTAAATTCATTTCTCATGTTTATTTATCTCTAGACTCAACTAACTATAATAAATTCTTCTATTATAAACCTCCAAATAAGGGCACATTCCATAACTTCATAATCATTGATGATTTCAGTGTTCACCACCGCCAACGGCTTTTCCCAAATTCGCAAGGTACAGCTGGCGAACTCACTAATGATTTCTTTATCTTCCAGAATAATTTCAAGCATGCAGATGGTGTCACTTTCAACCTATATTCCTGATTGTCTTGAAAATCAACTCAACAATTAGACGTTTTCTTATCTTCCACTCATTCAATCTGACAAACTTTTCAAATCTGGATTCCTCCGATCACCGTATCCTCTTCTATCTATACAAGTATTCCGCAGTCTTGTAGAAAGAAAACGTTTTTGACACTTCGGTATAGTTAATTATTCGGACTTGAGATTGTGCTTCTTTGATTTCCCTTTTAGAATTATTAATGTTTCAGTGAGAGGGGTCCCTCAGGATCTAAACGACTCATAACTGAAGTGATTTTACCTGATATGAAAATGTGATTTCCATACTCTTTCCCATCAACTAAAAGTAAGGAAAAGTGGTTGTATTTTGAATGTTCTCGTGTTGTTTGAGACTGGGACGCAGCTTTCAGGAATTACAGTCGTCTTCAGGCTACAGAAATTCGTGCAACTTATTTCATCCCTTCATCTTGAAAAAAAAAAAGTTTTCATAGAAAACACAATAATCTTACTAGTTGCTCTTTCTCTCACTCTTTAATTAAAAATTTGGAATGTATATACAAAACTCTATTGGCTACAAAAGTTTCTAACAGAATTTTGTTCTCTGTTTTTAGAAAAAAATAAGTTATATGCCCTTAATCTGACCAACTGTCGAAAAAAAAAATTAATTTAATGTTGGAAAATTTTCCCTTTCAGGATAATTTTTTTGAAAAAAACTACACATTAGGGATTTCTTATTTTTTTGTAGGTGCATAGAGGAAGGATAGGGATACAAATTTTTCTCAATACTTGATCCAATTCTATTTGTTAGTTTCGAGATATTGTTTCTCAAATTTGAACAATTTTCGAAGAAATTTCAAAATTTCCAAACTTTGAGAAGCTATATCTCAAAGAGAACAAACAGCATTTAATAATGTTTTAAATAAAAGTTGTAGCTCTGTCCCTCCTCTAAATACCTGCCAAAAATTGAAACACTTCTAATGTACAGTTTAAAAAAATTTTTTTGGTCCGGAAGGGTAAATTTTTTGCAATTTTTTTTCAAAAAAAAATTCAGTGCTATAACTTTTTTTTCCTAAAGCAGATATCAAAAGTCGCCACATTGCGATTCTTGCAATTGGCTCTGAGAATATACAGTTAAATTTTCAGGTCATTTCGGCCAGTGATTGGCCCCGCTATTAAATTTTTTTTTTTTAATATTTTTATTTTGTTTTTGCTCCAAATAACATTCAAACCGTTATAGACTCAGGAAAAAGTCAGAAATCGACTTTTTTCAGAGGGAGAAAATGCGTATACACATCAAATTTCAGGGTAATCGGTTGAAAATGGATCCTTCCTTTACGCTCTTTAAGAAACTATGGTGAAAAAATGGCAATACCAACTTTGCTTCTCCCTCTCTTTCTCCTCTTAACATCTTTCGACGGCATAACTATTATTTCAACATTTGCAAAAGCTGAATTCTTCTCTGACACTTTTGTCTCTAATTAAACTTTGGGCGATTCCGAACCTATTTTTGATTCTCCACTTCTCCTTCCAATTCATTTAGACTTTTTCATTATAATTTCTTCCAAAGATGTTATTTCTGCTCTCTATGAGCTTAAAACTAAGAAGGCTTATGGTTTTGATGGTATTTCTCCTTGTGATAATCAAAATTTGTGCTTCTTGGCTTGCTCATTGCCTTCATAGATTGTTTCGTCTTTACTTGCCTTTCCTTTTCGCTCTTACTTTCCTGCTGGATGCATGAGTTCATTCACACTTTGCCGAAAAAGAGGGATCATTCTTAACCATCCAACTGTATTTCTAGCTCTTTAACTCTTGCTTTTCTCAATGTTTTTGAATTTACCCTTAATAAAAAAATTTGGAAATATCTTAAATCTTATAATCTTATCTCTGATCGAAGGTATGGCTGTCGTAATGAAAGCCCTACTGGTGTTTTCTATCCCTTCCCTATAATTCTTAGTGTTCTGTTCTTCGGAGTTTCGGTGTTTCATTTTTTTCAGTATCTATCCTTTCCTCTATAGCCTTCACTCCGAATTCCTTTCCGATAGTTCTGATGCAACAGCTGTAGACTGCTACTGTTTTCATCCTTCAAATTTATTAATAATATTTTCCTTAGAGTTTCTGTTCTATCCTCAATTTTTATTTTTTATTTTTCATCAAGAATTATTCCGTTATATATTGCGTATTTTATTTTGAAAGGTGTCCAAAACAAATTCAAAGAGGTGCAAATAGGTGCAACTTATCTCAGAAATTTATTGTTTTTTTAATTGGAAAAGGAAAAATATGGTTACTTTAATGCCTTACAACTCAGCTCCTTTATTTATTTACCATATATATATATATATATATATATATATATATATATATATATATATATATATATATATATATATATATATATATATATATATATATATATATATATATATATATATATATATATATATATATATATATATATATATATATATATATATATATATATATATATATATATATATATATATATATATATATATATATATATATATATATATATATACTGTTATGCTTTCTTTTTGAAAAAGAGCCGATTATAAAGTAAGTATAAAAGTGATGTTTGAGAAATTTGTTTATCCGTTTTTTGAAGTGGACAAACACACATGTACGAAATTGGTGAACTCACCAAATGAAAAAAAAGGTTCTCATTCGTAAAGATATGAAAAATCTGCATATTATTTAATGAAGAGTGTTGACTTTTTAGAAGGTGGGTTGTGGGAAGATCTGACTCAATCTGTTGATCTTGTTAAAGAATCTTCTAGCTTAGTTTTAATAAAAACGCAATACTGGCAACATTTCATGAATCTGTTCACGGAGAGTCTTTAACTCCAGCTTCATTTTTAAACAATAAATAAAATTATAATAAAAAGCAGAACTTTAACCCTTTATGGGAAATCTCAACTTTCTTCAGTGAAACACCGACAACTGTAACTCTGTTACGTCAACTCCTTCAATAGGAGTATATATATATTAGGGTTGGCCGAGCTCCGGAATTTTCACCGCACCGCACCACCACCGCACCGCACCACCGCACCGCATATATATATATATATATATATATATATATATATATATATATATATATATATATATATATATATATATATATATATATATATATATATATATATATATATATATATATATATATATATATATATATATATATATATTTGATATATAGAACCTCCTCTAAACAACAAAATAAAAGCAAATATCCAAAATTTTTACTTCAAAATATAATTTTTTTCCCTAAAGCATATATCATAAACTTTACCTATATCTGTATATATCATCATCATCATCATCATCATCATACCTGTATTTGTTCACGGAAAGCTATTGAACTCTTCCACTTTTATATAGCTTTTTCCTTAGCCTTTTCAGATTTAATGTAACCTATTTTAATATTTCCTTTGTCTTTGAATCACCATTCCTCCTAGCTCTATAAAATCACCAACTTTGTTTTCTTGCTTGACACTGATTATTATATCTTCTAATTTTATTTGTAATCTTATCTATTCGCCCCTTATTCTGTACTTCCGTATTTTTAAAATAAAAATCTTTACATATTTATTTGCATTGCTCTCTATCTAGTCTAGATTCCAAGACACACAGCTATATGTCATATTCAATAAAATGGGTGGCATTAAAATATTTTTGATTAAGCAAAATGGAAATTTACCATCAGGTAAGTTTATTTATAATGTTCTAAGCTATTTTTATTATTCTTTTATTCTTATTTCTGTACTTGCCATTTAAATCTAGATATTAGTTGTCCAAGATAAATGCAGTGATCAATTTGTCCTAAAATCGATTGCTAACCATTAAATGTGGAATATGTGTTTATTTCCTAATTCATTGTAAGTCCTAATGATAATTATGTTGGATCTGCTTAGTTCGACTTCCATTATTTGAATCACCTCAATTATCGGTTGTAAAACCAATCTGTATGAAGTAAATCTATAATTATATGCCTTCCATTTATGTCCATATCCATATCTTCACAATTTCGTGTACTTAATATTCCTTCTAATATTGCTGCATAAATTTTGATGAAACTTAATCTACGTGTCTACCTCTTCTTTTGATTTGTACTCTGTTATTCTTAAAATATACTGATGTAGTATTTTCAAATACTATTTTTGTGTCTGCATATGGTTTCGCGACACCCTGAATGTGAAAAGAAATCACAGCAGAGCAAGTTCTCACTAAGACAGAGGTTTTTGTCGGTCTATAAAAGCTATACAGAAAATAAATAAAATTTATGAGAGAAAAAACGAATTTTACGAAAATGATGTTAAGAAGATAAATAGGATTTAATACTCATTAGATTTTTATGATTTTACTTTTAAAAAAATGATATATAAAAAATTTTTATGGGACAGTTATTAAAAGTAAAAAAAATATAATAAAAATATATGGGGGAAAATATGGTAGTATATATTCTTCTATTGCTGAGATTTCTTCCTTTTCTGTAGTAAGAGTCTACAATTTATGGGTGAGCAAAGTCTGAAATAAATATTATAGACTTTAGTTTTTAGTCTTGGCTTATAAAACAAAATTTGATTTAATAAATCTAATTTTAAAATATATTTTTAATTGTAGAAACTAAATATTATATATAATTTGGAGTCCCTTTCTTTGCACTCAAAATATACACTAAGGAAAAAATAAGGGTATTTAGTACTTTCTTCACAAACTAAAACAAAAGTTCGAAATATTACTCACCCTTTTATTGTGAGTTTGTGATCCAAAATCTTTGCTGGATGTTCTTTTTAAACTGGTTTTGGACTTAGATTTATATAAACGTCATCCAGTTTGGAGTCAATCTTTTCCTTAGTCTTAAAAAGTCAGAATAATAAAAAAATTAACAACAATATTAACTACTTTTTATTTTCATTGGCCACTGTAAGTAACTGTTGGTTTTGTCAGTTATATTAAAATAAAAATGCCAAATTTATGGCAGAGCTTAAGACATAGTCTTTGCTCCATAGAGTTAATATAATATCTGTGCTATAAGAAAGTTTAAAATTTTGGAAGACACTTCCTGATATTTTTCTGCTTGAGAAAGCATGAATTTTTTAGGAGTGCCGTTGGTGACATAGCCCAACTTGAAGTAGTGACAAGGGACCAGGTAGCTATATTAGCTACCTGGTCCCTTGTCACAAATTGCCTTAAATCATACTTGATTTAAAATTAGATTTAAAAATTGAACTTTATTTTAGTACAAAAATATATATTACAGTGCAATTACAATATCAAAATCAATAACAATAATAATAAAAAGCACAAATTTTATTTAAAATTTAATAAAAAAGAAAGAGAGAAAAATAGTTTCAAATCTTCTTTTATTTTTATACACTGAGAAGAGAGACAAAATTGAATTCTAATTAGAATTCAATTTGGTCAAAATGGAAAAATAAATTTGAAATCAAATTCACTTTTGCATTTTTATTTAAAATATACATTAGTATTTTTACGATATTTATAAAGACGATGATATATAGGTGATGTTATTTAGAGATATCTGCCTTACAATGATTTATAATTGCCCATCTTCTATCAATTTTTTATGCAAATCTCTGCACTTAAATGCAGCTTTTTTTCTTCTTCTTCTTCTTCTTCTTCTTCTTCTTCTTCTTCTTCTTCTTCTTCTTCTTCTTATTATTATTATTATTATTATTATTATTATTATTATTATTATTATTATTATTATATTATTATTATTATTATTATTAGGGATGGAGTGAAGTATCGGTATCGGTATCGGTATAAGTATCGGCATATTTTCCGTATCGGTATCGGTATCGGCAAAATATTTGAATAAGAGTAAAGTATCGGTATCGGTAGTAGTATCGGCATATTTTCCGATACCGCTATCGGTATCTGGTAATTTTTAGGTATCGGTATCGGTATCGGTATCGGTAAAAATTTTGGTATCGCTCCATCCCTAATTATTATTATTATTATTATTATTATTATTATTATTATTAATTTTAAACTGCTTTTGACTGATTTAAACCAGGCTTAGAAGAACTTTTATGAAGTAAAATTACATTAGTTATATGACTAGTAACTATTTCATTATTAGATTTTTTTATAGTGGCTGAGACAGTTTCATCTAAATTATTATTTGTAATTTGTGTTACTCTTCCCATCTGAAAGAAGTATGGCTTATAAAATTTTTCTTTTAAATCTACAATATTTCCAATTTCAACATTAGTATGTTGTTTAGTTTTATATCTATCTTACTCATTCGCAGCAAGATATTATAAATTAGACAAAAATTTGTGATAATAAAGATCATTTAGATTTTATTTAACTTTCCTGGATTTTTGAAATGTTTTATACAAAATATCAAAATATCATGATCCTGATCAGGTGACTAATCTGGATCATCTGAATGACCTTCCTTATCGTGGTATAAGCATTTAGAAATTGCCATTGATGAAACTTCATATTTCCTAAGCAACACAGCTGGAGTAATTGCAAATGGAATAATTGGGTCCACATAATTTTAATTAATAAAGACTTACAAGCTATTGGTCTTTTATTTATTAACATATTGGTTTCCTTACTAATAAAGAAAATTCATCAAACTTTAATATATTTTTTTTCAAAAACACTAAATATAATATTTTTCACTTGTTTGACAAAAAATTCCATAAGACCTCCAAGAAAACTAGCTTTTGCTGAATATAAAGAAATTTCTAGTAATTTAATACTATGTTATGTTAAATAATTTTTAACATCAGTATCATTCAAAAAATTTTGAATGCTATTAAAAGAACTCTCAATAGATGAACCTTTATCAATAATAATTTTTTGTGGTATCCATAGTCAAACACATGAAATTGAAATGTAGATATTGCTTATCTTAAAGTCTAATTATCTAAGTTTTTACATAAAATAATATTTACTGCCCTGGTATATGTGGTATAAATAAACCTTTTCATGAATTTTTTTTGTACATTAAATGGCCCAATATGATCCAGAAATATCTCCCAATATGTGGATTTCTGTTGGGTTTATTCTATAATCCTTAAAATGATTTTGATTAATTTTTATAGTTCTTCCATACATTAATTTATATTTAAAGCAATCTTTTATGTTTTTCTTTACAACAAAATAAGCTGTAGGAATATAAAACTCTTTTCTTAATATAGACAATATTATATATATACTAGCATGCTTCATTTTGAAATGCAATTCTTTTATAATAATTCTGTTAATCTATTATATTTATGCAACAATACTGGATTTGTATTATTAAAGTCGGGGTTTAATTTTATAAAGTTACTTTTTAATATGATAATGTTATTTTTATCAAGAAATAGATTAAGATGTGTAACCAACAAAGTTTCTTATTTTTCTTGGATCCACTAAAATTGATATGTGTCAGGAAACTTTCTTGTTGAAACTCTCTGATAATGAACATTGCAACTTTCTTCATATGAACATACTGAATTTGGATCACAATTTTCGAACAAATTTAGGTTTTTCATATATACTTTAATGTTTAAGTTATGAATAAATTTTCTAACAAAATGGGAAACATTACAAAGTTTATTAAAATAAGAAAACCTAAATAATGGTGTATAAACATAAGAACAAGTTTGAATATTGAAAATATTATATTTTCAGTACTGTTATTAGATAAAGGGTTAGGAACTTTAACTCTTAACCTCTCATTATTATTATCTAATATTGGACCTCTTAAGTAATTAGTTTTATTTAAAATTTAATATGAAACACATCTAGTGACAAGATCACTTGGATTCAAAGAGCCGTTACAGTGGTGAAAGATTACAGGTTGTTCTTCACATGCATTCCCAATAAAATTCAATTGATTATTAATAACAGACCCTTTCTTTTCAATTTTATCAAACTTTTTTCCCTATATTAATTTAAAGCAACCATAGAGTCAGTGTAAACATGCAATTCATTTATTTTTAATGGACAAAGTGTATTATTTAAGTCCTCAAGCATTTCATTATAAATTAAACCCCAAATTTGGAAGCAAAAAGTTCTAAAACTGGGATTGATGTACTACTATTTGTATTTGAGATAGTTTTATTTTTAGCACATAAAAAATGCAATTTTTTATCAGTTACATTTTGTAAATATAAAACACTATTATAAATGACTTTACTTGCATATGTGTAGGCAATGATAGTATATTATATTATATTATATTATATTATATTATATTATATTATATTATATTATATTATATTATATTATATTATATATATATAATAAATTTTTAACTCTGGTTTTTTACTTTTATTATACTAGGAACAAAGATTTCTATATTCTTTTGATATTTTATTGTCTAATTTTGCATCCGAGGAAGTATTTTTATTATTTTGCAAACTATGAAGAAATAGTCTTGCTCTGTTTCTACCAGGGAGACCAATAATCAACTGATCAAATAATCCATTTATGGAAGATAAAATGGTTCGCAAAGTGTTTGCTTTAGGATCTAATATGCTATTATTATTATTATTATTATTATTATTATTATTATTATTATTATTATTATTATTATTATTATTATTATTATTATTATTATTATTATATTATTATTATTATTATTATTATTATTATTATTATTATTATTATTATTATTATTATTATTATTATTATAACTGGTATATAATTTTTTGTATTCCAAATCATTCCAAGAAGCTTTGCTATGTGCTCACCTAAAGATTCATTTATATTATTAGAGTTTAACTCACTGTCTTTTAAGTTTTTATAATCTGGTGAAATACTATGAAATTTTTGCAAATTAAATCCATATCTGTTAAATTTAGCATGTGATTTATGATAGACTAGAATGATGTCACTTTGACAACTGGATGAATACCCTATATTGTCCATATAGAAAAAGATATCTAAACGCTTTCTTAGTTCATCCTTAAATGCAATATAAGTGACAACATGTAAAATTGATATATATATATATATATAAAGCTAACATAAGAATAGTTGAGCTAAATCTTATGCCACAAAGAGTGCACATCAATTTATAAGCTGCAACTGTATAGTAATTTTCATTTAAATTTCTAAACCATAAGAAATTTAATTTTGCACTATCTTCCAGTGGCAGCTGAATTTGATGATACGTTTTCTCCAGACTTAATATAAGAAGAAATTTATTAAACCTAAGCAACGGTAAGGGGTTAGAGTATTTTAAACTAACACTACTATGAGATAGATTTACTCTTTTCATAAATATTGGAAAGATACATTATACAAGACTTAGTCATCTGGGTGTTTTCTCTAAATACAGCATTATGAGCTATAAAAGATATATCATTTTACATTTTAGCACATTTATATTTTCAACAAGTTGAATGATGCAATGTTCTATATTTCTTTAATTACATTATCATAAGCTTTTAATTTTAGAGGCTGCTTACTATATTTTTTATAAATTGATTTTAGGTACTCAATTTGCTATATGGAAATTATTCGTCAAAAACTGTAATAATTTTTTATTCTACATTATCAATCTACCTGTTTCATTTATATTTGTATTTTGTTTGAGATATCTAATAAGCTCCATATCTAACTCTGAAAACTTTTACTATTTTCAAAATTATCATAATTTAAAAGTGATTTTAAAGAGTTTTCATCCTCAAAATCATTGTCAATATTATTCTCTATATTTAAATTTGTTTTTATTATTATTTTGTGAAAGATATGAAATTGAGCAATCTATTTCCAGTCAATCTGTTTTATTTTCTATTTTGACATTTTTAGAAAGCAAATGTGCTTGTTCAGTGAAGTTTTGCACATACTTCAAATATGGTAGGTTTTTACTCAATTTGTTTAATTTACCTGCTTACAAAATTCCAAGAGAAGGATAATACAGAAGTGAAATGTTATCATTTTTTTCAAAAGAGCATGCGTTCACAGGTAATATATGAGCACCATTATGTGAATCTCAATGTTATTTTTATTTCCCAAATGTTTATCAGCTAAGATAACTTATTTTGTTGAATGGCAGTTAATATTTGGGAACTAGACATATTTATTTTTGGGTTAATGGTTGGGACTACTGCATCTACAATATTATTACACACTTTATTATTTATTTTTGCACCAATTTCATTAATAGAAGTTTTGTAGTATTTGTTATTGTTAAACCCTTTAATATTTAAAATGATTCCAGATTGTACAACCTTAAATTTTTTTTCTCTGCTACTAACTGTGAAATGAAACTAAATTCCTACCAGCTATCAAAAAAAAAAAAAACCTTAAATCATGATTATTATGATTTTTATGTGCACTTTTTATGTAATAAATGTTTTGATATTATGTTTTGAGTACTAGTTGCATTCATTGTATGTAAATGTATGCTACTTCCACTTGTTCTGAAAAAGGATTTCCCACAGAAACAACATTTAGTTCAACAACATTTGTGGAAGTTTCAACTTGTGCATTGTTTTCATTTTTTCCTCTATTTTTATTATTGTTTTTATTTTTATTTTCATCTTCTGTTTTCTGACATGAATTATTTTGCTTTTTAACACACAAATAACTTTAATGCCAAGACTCACAATGTTTATATTTAAAACTGAATCTGAATTTACAATTTTTGGATGTGTGGTTAAATAACCACATTTGACAGCATCTGTTCAACATTTTAGTTTTTTGTAATTTTGACTCAGGTGTTTTGAATTTTGGGCAATTAAGTAATTTATGTTCCATACAGTCAGAAGTTTTTAAAGCACATCATATAGCACAACCTGTCTTTCTTTGTTGCTTCAGTTTTATTTTGTTTTTGATTTGAATCAATATTTGTGGCTAAAGCAACTGTTTTTCTCTCAAATGATGTATTTGTTTTCGTTTTTGTTTTTTGTTTTTGTGTCAAGTATACCCCTTCTTTCATTTTTTTTGTATGTCGAACCCAAATTTCAATTTATCATCCAAAGTTGGGTAAGTTTTATTTGTAACATTCATTTACTGAATTTTATATGGCTCAGGAAAACCTGACCATAGGAAATACTGTACAAAAATATCACTAGTTATATTTAGGAAGCTAATTTGACTTTTAATCAGTTTTGCATCACTGATCCAAGAATAGAAATCACTGGTTAACTTTAATTTAAACAATTTTTCAATAACCGCAAACTTCTAAATATCCTTATTACTAAATGCAGCAATAAGATTTTTTGCTGAATCATAATCCATATCAGCTGAGGGCTTTTCTCAATCAAAGTTTTTTCTGGTCCTTTGTCTATCATATCTAGCATATTTGTTTTATTTTTCCCTATCCATAATTTTCTCAATATTTTTTAGAAACCAATCAAAATTTCAGGTGTCCCATCAAACTCAGGAAGCTGAAGTTCAGGTCGTTTTAATCCAGAATTACCAGATTCTTAATATAAATTATTTTGTTTAGTTTGTTGGACAGGTAAAATATTTTCTAAATCATTAATTAAAGTAACAACACTTAACACTTAAATAATAATAGTATTTTTTACAATAAGCTTCTCAAAACCTTTAAATGAGAATCTGGGCAAATATATTTAGAATTTCATTATCTAATTCATTAAGTTAAGATAATTTAGTTTTAAAATTTTTGATGAGACCTTTTATTTCTCTGTAAAGTAATTTGACATATTAGTTTTGACAGTGTTTAACAATTTTTTTGTTACAGTTGCTCTTTTTGTCCCTTGTTTTTTAACTAGGGTCAAAACATAATTGAAACATGATGAAGGTGATGATTCTTCGCCAACCATCTTCTGAATTTTATTATATTCGACATTCTGATCTACTAACTCTATAATTTTATTATATATAATATGTAAACATATAATACAACTATACGGTAATTTAAATACCAATTTATCAATATGCTAAATAAAAGGTCAAATACCAGAATGAAGAACTTTCAGCAAATCCCATCTTCGTGCCATATACAGAAAATAAATAAAATTTATGACAGAAAAAATGATTTTCCAAAAATAAATAAATGGTAATAAATTGCTTAATCTACTTTTGAGATTTAATCTAAGTTCTTTTACATATTCTCTAAGTGTTTTATATTGACTGATGGCGGTGTTTTGCGTTGCACAAATCTGTTCTTTCAGATTGTAGGTCTAATTTAATATTACCTCACACCAGAACTGGGCGTTGATGCACCGAGTTGCGACTTTGTCGTGCTATGAATTTCGAAGTCCCAAAGTCGAAAGTCATAAACGTTTTGGAAAAGTCGGACTAAAGTCAAACAGCCAATTTTCCGCGACTTTGAGCAGGAGCAAAGACTTTTTTTTAACTCTTAAAGGTTAGAAGCATGGCTGACTTTTATCATTCTAAACACTAGTGTAAAACTTGTTGGACAATGTTGAAACCTTTTTTATTTTTATTTATTTATTTATTTATTTATTTATTTATTTATTTATTTATTTATTTATTATTTATTTATTTTTTGTTATTTTTTATGTTTGTTTATTTTTCATTTGCAAGACGTTCTTATCATTGGCTATAGAAACGAAAAGGGAAGTGACATCAAAACTTATTATTATTAGGCTATTATTAGCTATACAATATCATCTATATATATATATATATATATATATATATATATATATATATATATATATATATATATATATATATATATATATATATATATATATATGGGAAACTTAGGCAGTCTATTACGCACCTTATTAAAAAAAATTACTTTTGTAAAGATATTACTACCCTAACGGATAGAAATAACGATATTTGTACTACAGATAACGTTAGGGTACCAATGTCCTTACAAAGGTTAACCATGCCATGCCTTCTAAACATTATCCCTAGGTCAGGTTAGGTGGGTTTTGTTTGGTTACGTCATTTATATTTTTTTAACACTTTGGTTGATGAAGACCAGCTTGGAGGATCAGAGCCGGAATGACCACTTTGTGTATACAAGGCCCCTAATGCAGGCCCTCCTCTGTGGCAATGAAAAAAGGTTTGCTCACCTCTTTCAGAATAGAGACCTCTTTATGGCCATAGCCCTCCACCCCACTTCACCTTCAAGGTCCTGGAGAGCATTGCCACTGAAAAGGTGGAGGAGATCAGGGACAGAATCACTAAGGAGCTAAGGGTCGTCATCAAACCCAGGAAGGAGGAGCAGCAGCAGCGTCAGCCTAGCCAGCCGGAAGTGCAAGAATCTCAAGACACAGAAGCCAGCTTCTTCAACAAGTTGTTTGCTAGAGGATCGGCCAACCAGCAGCAGGATGTGAGGGACGTCCTAAGGAAGTCCATGGAGGAGTGGGTGCCCATCTAAAGACGAGCTGGCCTGGTCCCTTTTCCCCTACCAGCATAGGGAGGTCTGGGTAGACTTATTCATAAAGTACAATACCCCCCTTCCCAGCTCTGCAGCTGTGGAGAGGCTCTTCAGCACGGCCGGGGACATACTCAGGGCCAAGAGGTCCTCTTTGGATGAGGTCAACTTTGAGGAACTTGTGTTCCTCAAAGGAAACATGAACCTCCTGGAGGAGAAGATGGGCCAAGGAGGACATGGAGGAGGAAGAGAACCTTTAGTTTTTAATTAAAAAATGAATAAATGTGTTTTTCTGCCTTATTAAAAGCATGCGTTTGTTATAACGCTTAAAGTTTACTTTATAGTTTAGCGGAGACGCACAGGCCAAAATTCCCAGTTGCAAAGTCGCAAGTCGCATTGAGGTTGCCAAAAATAGAGTCGCAAAGTGGCAGTCGCTCGAGGTCCGGCGGCAAAATCACAAAATCAAAATCGTACCTAAAAAAAATTAAAGATGCTCCCAGCTCTGTACAGAACACCAAACCTCTTAGAAACTTATTTGAAAAGAGAAGTAATGCGATCCTGCCAAGAAAAACTACGAGAAAAAGAAACATCGAGAATATTAAAGACAGAAGAAAACTTGAGTTGTGTGGAAGGTTGTGTCGAGTAGAGAAAGGAAAGAGTTGAGTTTATGAGGCTTTGAAAATGGCCATGTTTCGCTTCCCGAATTTGAAATACGTGGAAAATCAGAGGTCAGTCGCCTCAGGGCCTCATTCCTTTCGTCAGTTAACTGCTGTTAGGAGACATCTTTCAAACTGAAAGGAATAATGAAAGGTGGAGTCATCGGCATAAGAGTGGATAGGTGATGACGTAAGAGAAGATCATTAATAAAGGGTAGAAAAGAGTTGGGGATAGGAGAGATCTCTGGAGAAACATTACAATTAATAGATTTAAAAGTGAACGGCAGCCACCTACAACAGTTGCTATGGAACGACCATAAAATAAATCAGAGAGAAGATCACAGAGAGAATGATAGATTCCGAAAGAGGGAAATTTGGAAATCAAAGCTTGTGCCAGATTCTGTTTTAGACCTTCGATATGTCCAGCGCCACAGCGAAAAGATTCACCGAAACACCATATATATATAATATATAATAATAATATAATTATTATATAATATAATATATATATATATATATATAATAATATATATATATATATATATATATATATATATATATATATAATAATATATATATATACATGTTAATATTTTAATCTGATCCAGTTGGCAAATCCAATTTAATATAATTTATTAAAATATAATAATAATAATATAATATAAATAATAATAATAATATAATAATAATATAATAATAATAATAATAATAATAATAATAATAATAATAATAATAATAATAATAATAATAATAATAATAATAATAATAATAATAATAATAATAATAATAATAATATAATAATAAAATAATAATAATAATAATAATAATAATAATAATAATAATAAATAATAATATAATATTATATTATACAATATGCAATAATAAAAAGTATAATAAAAATATTGTCCAATATAAATAAATAATCTTATATTTAATAATCTAGAAATGAATTAAAAATCTTTTTGCTCCTTACCCAATAATTATCTCCAAAAAAAAATAGAGATTCAAAGAGGTAAAACTACATCAGAGACTCCTGAAACGTGGAGTCTCAAAAGGAGAATATTTAGGCCTTTTTTGGTTAAATTATGCATAGATCCAATTTTTTTTTTTTTGAGAGAGAGAGAGAGAAATTATTATGCCCTTTGGTTCTTAGGTACAAAATCTTCATTTTTTATCTAAGCAACTCCGTCGAAATTTACCCCTGTGTGTGAAGTGGAATAAAATTGTTGCGTTAGTCAAGTTAGTCACACATACCATTATTCATCGGTAAAATGACCAGAGATCTGCCATTTAATTTTGTCTTCACTGCGGATACTATCCATATGATCCCAATCATGTAGCTATGCCGGAGAAATAATTCTAATAAACAGCTTCACATATAACTTTTATAATATAATTTGAACAATAGTTAACTTGAAATGTAAGTGTTAAACAAGTTAAATGCAACACTAAGAAACCCGTGGTATCCATTAAAATTTTTGGGATTTAAGAATTCGGGTATAAGATGGAAGAATTTCATTGCAACTTTATAAAACTGTTCCGAAATCAGGTGCAAATTTATTATTATATTTAATTATTATTATTATATATATATATATATATTATTAATATTAAATTATATATATATATTATATATATTATATATATAATATATATATAATATATTTAATTAATATTTTATATCTTTTTTATATATTTATTTTTAATAATATGTAATTAATAGAAATGTATGCCATAGAGAGTGATTGAAGGGGGAAAGGGATGTCTTAAGAGCCATGAGAGAAGATTGGAAGGGTGGTCTTTTTCTGACGAAGTTGATCTGATCTTCTGAAATGAAAGAAAAGAATAGATTGAATTGAAAGAATCCAGATTGTTATTTACAAGTTGAAAAATTTTATTAGTCGAAGAAAATATTTAAAAATTTTATTGAATTTAACATTTGGAAATAAAATAAGTTGATTCAAAATTAATATTTAAACTATCAAGAGGAGCAACAAAATTTTCGAAAGAGGTATTTTAGAATTTTAAATCAAAATCATCTGTGGGGAAGCAACAAAATTTTCGAAATGAGAATAATTTCTTCGCCTGTTCTAAGAGGCTGGGAACCTTTTAAAACCAGTTTTTTTTTCTTCCCAAGTACGGCTGCAGGAATATGAAGTTTCTGCAGCCGACACCACCCTGCATCTTGCGGGATATAGTGTAGAGTATAAATATATATAATATAATATATATATATATATATTATATATATACTATATATATATATATATATATATATATATATATATATATATATATATATATATATATATATATATATATATATATATATATATATATATATATATATAATATATATATATATATATATATATATATATTATATTATATATATATATATATATAAATATATAATAACTAAATATAAAAAATTAGTTTTGTGGCTTATTAAAAGGTGTTTAGATCATCTTGGTTGATCGTCTAAAACATTTCTTATGAGAATTTAACACAATACTATTCAAATGATTTGAAAGGAAAATCTTGGTGAGAAAAAGCCGTTAACCTATTGGTCAAAGACAGTAAGATAAAAACTAAAGGAGATTTGTGGATTAGAGAGAATTTCATTCAACTGCATCTACATTCGATGCAATTATTAAGAAGTACAGTAAACATAAGCCATACTTTATATTTTTGAAAGACGAAGCAGAAAGCTCTGAAGTTTTGAATTCACTTCTTATTTCTTCCTCGAGTATTAATGTTGATAGTTCACAAAACAGTTATTCTATTTAGTAATTAACTCTTCAATAGCACAGGCCAGTGACTTTCGCATCAGTGACTCCATTGCATCTAGACAGTTTCTAATTTATACAAGGTATGACCCCACTTAGGCCAGAGCAAAGTAAGGGCACAAAACAATGGTGTTATATAAACGCTTTTTCTACTTACTCTGTGATATAACTCTATATTTTTATCTTGATATTTACACCCAGTTTTCAGTCTCAGAAATTCAGTACTTACAGTATAAGTACACTAATTTCTTTCAGTAAATTAACAGAAAAAAATTATTATTATTATTATTAATAATTATTATTATTATTATTATTATTATTATATTATTATTATATATTATTATTATTATTATTATTATTATTATTATCTGTGTATTATCTAAATTTTTATTAATATTATTATTATTATTATTATATTATTATTATCTATTATTATTTTATCTGTGTATCTAAATTTTCAGTTTTTAATCCATAGTTACACTGAAGTTTGGTAAAGTAAAATTTTCTATATAGAAATGAAACATAAATAGAAAATACTGAAAGCTTAAAGCGGATATTTCGTTCTGAGTCCAACTCTTATTCGTTACAAATAAAATTATAATTAATATTTTTTTTAATGGAAAAAACAAAAAAATCTTAAAAATAGATCTTCAAATTATGGGGGAAAAAAATTTTATTTTATTTTTAGAATGTTTCATGAGGAATAGCAAATATATTTTGTGATTGTAATATTTATTTTCCTAAGTACAAAAAATCATTTAATCACTGTCTAAATATCCACGGATGGAGATATACAATAATATTTATTTACAAGTAATATTTAAGAACGATACAGAACTTATCGTTATATTTATTGGTTGATTGAATGGTACAAAACACAAATCATAAAATTTATTGTTCTTAATAATTGTTAAAAATGCCCATGGTCACCCTAAAAACGAGTTGCAACTCTTGTCGCAATAATAAGTGTTGTTTGTTCTTCACAGGTTGCCTTGGGATTCTTTTATGAGACCAGCAGTTTGCCTATTGTATTTACCTTTCTATTTTGGATATTTTGCTTTCCATCCATTCCCACCAAACAAGGTATAAGAGACTGAGACTTGGAGACTTTGGTAACCAAAGAACTCGACTACAGCTGTCGATTAATCGTTCAGAGAAAGAACAATTAAGATTTAAAGTCATTTGAAGCTATAACGTACCAGAGTTTTGGCGTGCTGAAAGAACATATCATTCTTCGTATCCATGGGGAGTATCTTTCGATAGCATTGAAAGTTTGTTTCATCAAAATTGTTTATAAATGAGCCCTGTAAGATGATTTGGTAAAACAATAGGACTAATCAAGTGATTGTCCAACATTCCATAAAGCACATTTATACAGAATCGATGCTAAAAAATTTTTGTTGGATC
>SEYY01010142.1:45000-50000 GCA_009176605.1 Armadillidium nasatum
ACTAAAAAGTATTTTTGATTATGTAGATTTTTTCATAGAAATTTGGATGAGTAATAAGAAACTGAATCCCTTTTCATAAAATAAAATATAAAAATTTCTTTTTCATAACAATATACCAAAAGACAAACATTAGATAATTAATATTAATATTTTGAGAGATTTTCAAAGTTAAATTGTTTTTTTTTTTCCTTCAAATTTTTTGCCTCCTTTAATAAGAAACATTTCAACCCCTGGGATGGATTTAAAGGTATAAAGGTATAAAAAACTTTTTTTTTTTTTAACCAAAAGTTCACATCTCATGGGCATAATACTTGAGTATTATGTAATTTTTTACTTTAGTCGTTTATATATATATATATATATATATATATATATATATATATATATATATATATATATATATATATATATATATATATATATATATATATATATATATATATATATATATATATATATATATATATATATATATATATATATATATATATATATATATATATATATATATATATATATATATATATATATATATATATATATATATATATATATATATATATATCTATATATTATATATATATAATATATAATAATATAATATATATATTATAAATATATATATATATATATATATATATATATATATATATATATAATATATATATATATATATATATATATATATATATATATATATATATATATATATATATATATAATATATATATATATATATATATATATATATATATAGTAGCGCTCCCGAAGCGATGAGATTACCCCCCATTGGGTATATGGGATGTTAAGGGTACTCCCAATCTCATCCTGGTGCCCAATGGTACGCTCCATTTCGCGCTCATCTCCACATTCTTTTACACGGAGTACGCTCTCCTTTCACACACAAATCCTATTAAAAGTATATATATATATATATATATATATATATATATATATATATATATATATATATATATATATATATATATATATATATATATATATATATATATATATATATATATATATATATATATATATATATATATATATATATATATATATATATATATATATATATATATATATATATATTATATATAGCAACATCTTCATCAGACTCGGAAAATCCAAGAAGGTCGAATTCCAAGCATAGCCCATCATCCACCCCTTTCCCCATCACCATTTGGAAATTGATAGACTCAGGTGATGGGGTTAGTACCACCATAATTTTGCAGCTGGCTGTTTCAGATGCATTAATTTCTACATCATTCGCGGTCTTCAATTCAATTTCCACTTTGTTGAACATCACCTCTACTCTTCTAAACCTCAACTCTTGTTCTTAACTGAAACTCAGATGTTTGAGCGTTCTGATAACAAACCATTTTCTGTTTCCTCCTACTGTCTCTATAATTAACTTCATCCAAAGGCGGTTGCTGCGCATACGTGCGCATCAATGTTGTTTGTTCTTGTGTTTCTAATTTGGAGTCTTTCGAATTTTCCACCTTGTGGCTTAAGCTCTCTTGCCATTCTAATAATAAATTCATTTGTTCTTTTTATTTATCTCCTAATTCTACTGACTATCCTAAATTCTTTGACTATATATCTAAACTCCTAAATAAAGCACATTCTCTCTTCATTTCCTTTCTCTAAAATGATCATATTAGGTTATTTCAATGTTCACCACAGTTAATGGCTTTCTTCTAGTTTACATGATACAGCTGGTGAACATGCCTTCCATTTTGCTATCCTAAACGACCTTGAGCAGTTAGTGCAGCTCCCTACTCGCATCCCAGATCGACATGGAGAAGAAACCAACATTCTAGACCTTTTTCTAACTTCTAATCCTTCTCCTTATACTGTTAAACTCTTTCCTCCTTTGGGTTCTTATCTTATCTTCTTATCTCTGTATCCTCTTATAACTCTCCGTATCTTCCGCAGGAAAGACCCCTTTATGTTGAAAGGAAACGTTTGTAGCATTTCGGTGCCGCAAGCTGATTGGACTTTCGGTCGTACTTCTTTGATTTCCCGTAGAATGATTATTGCTTCCGTGGGAGGAGTCCCTCAGAGTGTGCAGAACGCATTATCGAGGAGATTCTCTCTGACATGGAGGCGTACATTCCATTTTCTTTCCCTTCTACTAAACCTAACAAACCTTGGTTTAACTTTGCTTGTTCTCTTACCATTCACCGCAGAGATGCTGCCTTCAAGGAATCTTTAAACTCCTGAAACTCACGCAATTTACATTTCATCCCAGAATCGTACAAAATCTATCCTTCGTAAAAAAAAATAAAACTATTTTCTCCGTAGGAAATACAATAATCTTTCTGGTTCCTTATCCTCACGTTCTTTCTGGCATTTGCAAAAAATGTCAACTCTATCTTTGCTTTTTCCTCTTCCCTCCTCTAGTATCTTCAGATGGCACAACTGTTGTGTTACCTTTTTCTAAAGCTGAACTTTTCGCTCAAACTTTTTTTTAAGCCCCTAATTCAACTTTAGACGATTCCGGAGCTATTCCTCCTCCTTCAACACCCTCCAGCTTATTCATGCCTAAAATTATAATTTCTTCTAAAGATGTCATTTCTGCTCTCTCTGAGCTTAATACGAAAAAGGGGTACGGTTCTGATGATATTCCTCCTGTGGTTCTCAAAACCTATTCTTCCAAGCTTGCACCCTGCCTTAGTAAACTATTTCATCTCTGTCTTTCTACTTCAACCTTTCTTTCTTGCTGGAAACGTGAGCTCATTTAGCCTGTGCCGAAGAAGGAGGATTCCTCTCACCTTTCCAACTATCGTCCCATTTCTTTGACCACCGTTTTCTCTTACTCTGTAAGAGTAAATACTTAACAGGAAGATTTGGAAACATTTCAATTCTTCTAATCTTATCTCTGATCGGCAGTATGGCTTTCTCTCTGACACTTGGTCCTCCGCTCTTCGGCATTTCGGTGAATCTTATACTGCTGTGCTGGATATATCGAAAGCCTTCAGTAGAGTCGGGCACAAAGCTTTGATTTCTAAACTTCCTCTTTTCGGTATCTATCTATCTCTCTGCCATTTTCTCACATATTTCCTTTCTGGTCGTTCTATAGCAGCTGTAGTAGACGGCCACCATCTTTATCTTGTGATCTTTTTTGGAAAGGTCACATTGCTTCTCTTTCTAAATAAGTTTCTAAAACGTTGGGTGTTCTAAAGCGCCTTCGTAATTTCTTCAATCCACCTCAGTTGCTTGCTCTTTATAGGGGTGTTGTTCGCAACTGTATGGAGTATGCTTCACACATCTGGGTGGTTCCATTTCATAGCTTTCCTGGAGAAGGTGGAATCTAGGGCTTCCGTCTCATCAACTCTCCCTCTCTTACTAACTCTTTCCAATCTCTTTCTGCCCACCGAATTATTGCGTCACCCTCTCAATACTATCGCTGTTACAAAGAACTCTGCTTTTCAGGACTCTCTCGTCGCATGCCTCCTCCATTGAGAAGAGCTCGAGCTCCAAGCCTTCCTTTCTCTGTCCAACTCTCACACCCCAGACTAACCGCTGCTCAATCTTGCATATACTGTACGAGTAAAGTCTGGAACACACTCCCATTTTCTATTTTCATAACTTCCTTTGTTTTCACACTTTCAAACGCCGTGTGTCTTGCCATGTCGGCCTCTAATGATCTGGATACTAATTTTCCAACTCCGGTGGAAATTGGTAGGCCTCCGACCTTTGCCCACCGAGAATATATATATATATATATATATATATATATATATATATATATATATATATATATATATATATATATATATATATATATATATATATATATATATATATATATATATATATATATATATATATATATATATATATATATATATATATATATATATATATATATATATATATATATATATATATATATATATATATATATATATATATATTATATATATAAAAAAAAAAAAAAAAAAAAAAAAAAAAAAAAAAAAATATATATATATATATATTATATATATATATATATATATATATATATATATATATTAATATATATATATATATATAAATATATATATATATATATATATATATATATATATATATATATATATATATATATATATATTATATATTTTATGTGCATAATGAAATGAAAGAGTAGCTGCCGACAGGCTTTTCCTATCAGGTATTCAAGGGAAGAAACGATAATGGTAGAAAAAGAGTTTTGAAAAACACGAAACTTTTCTTGTGCTCCAACTGAAAAAAAAGTGTCAACAGATCGCTGAATAGACTTTAAAAATAAAGTTTGAAAAATTGTGTTTCAGTCCGAAATAAGAATAAATCCTAATTCCTCAATTTGGTGAAAACTTTTTTAAACAACACTAGATTTTCAACAAAAAAGTTGACTATGACCTTTTTTTCCCACATCTCTAAATCTTTGTTTTTAGTGCCAATCTAGTTGAAGAATTGACATGATAAATCACACCATTTTGCAGGACCGAATGCCAAGATATTTTTCTCTTCGAAAGAATGGACTATTCCTTGAAGACTTGAAGAAATAGAACAGTAAACAGAGATGAGAAAGTAAATGAAGGAAAACCGTTTAACAGTATAAAAGAAATTGAAGTTATGAAAAGGTCAAATATGTTGGGGTCATCTTAAGATGATTATTAATATGTGTGGGATAATGTATCAATTGTTCATTGGCCTCGAATTCACTAGCTACATCTTGAGAACTAAAGAAAGCTGATAAGGTGTCGAAAATTATCCATAAAATGATTTCTGGAGGTTCGGACACTTTGAACATTTTTATTTTTTGAATAAAATTTTTAAACTTAAAAGAACTATTTGGGGTACTATCAAATTTAAACCCTGGCATTCAAAGAAATTTTAGAAAACTGCAAAAAGGCGTATCTAGCCTAATTATGGATGTGCCCGAAATTTGATGCTGGTATCATTAAGTTTAAAAATTTTATTCAACAAATAAAAACGTTGAAAAATAATCAAAATGTTAGAAC
>SEYY01010142.1:55000-57500 GCA_009176605.1 Armadillidium nasatum
ACATTGTCTATTTCTGTGTTGCTGATTTAAAGAAATAAAAGTCTTTACACATAATTAAGATGGAGAAACAGAATATTTTTCATTGCAAAATAAGTGTCAAGAGTGTTAAAGTTAATTTTGAATTGTAAATCACATAATATTATTGTTTAATTTGAAAAGAACAGGCAAGTGCAACCATTATACTACAATAGAGTTTATATCAGGTACTTAATTGACTTGAACGAGAGAAAAAGCGAGATTGAAAAAGTTTCAATTGTAATGAATTAATTTTAGTGGGTGTAAGTTGGGTTTATTTCACCATTATTGTATTATGAAAGAGGGAGAGAGTAAAATTTTGGCAAAGTCTAACCTAAATTTGGTGGAAGAAAAATGTGCTAAAATAAACAGTATTGGATATAAAATATTTATTATTATTGAAAAGTTACTTAAAAAATACATTCTAAACTTGCATTAAACTAAAACATTTTTAATATAAATATTATTTTTTATATTTGCACAGGAAAAACAATTTGAAAATTGAATAAATTCATTGCTGTTAGTTTCATTTAATTTTAAATTCAATTTTCCCTATTTCTACTTCTGAATTTTCTTTAATTTTTTTTTTTTTTTTTTTTTTTTTTTTTTTTTTGCAGCGATAAAAAAGTAAACATATTATCTCTTCGATAATGATCAATTTTCAGTATTTTCGTTTAATTAACTTATTTTTCTAATTCCAAAAAGATATTGCAAATGAGTGGGAAACATGAGGATAAGATTGGAAAATGTGGTTCCAAAGAAAGATTCCTAAGTTAAAAATGTCACAACAAAAAGTATTTAAAATAATGTATTAATTAACCTTGAGGGGAGGCAAATGATCCCTTAAAAAGACAAGTCAAGATCTTCAAAATTTTCCCACAAAGAATGAAAGAACTTCTTTTTATGGTATGAAAAAATATAAAAAAATTAGTGACTCTTTGTGTTGAGAAAAGTTGATAAGTTTGGTAATGATTTTGGTAATGATAAACCTTTTCTGCTGTTCATTACTTCTGAAGTGAAGGTACCGAATTGCAGGTTTTCTTTTAGGATAAAAAATCACATCTTGGAAAAACCTTTAATTAAACTTTGATGTTCTCATTTTTCAACCTTCGAAAAAAAATGATAAAAATCTGTATCAAATCCTCTTTCTAAGCTTTCAATTATTAATTCAAATGCACTTGAATAAAATCTTCTTTTGAAATTTTTGGAAGTCATTTTGCCTTTTAAAAAGGAAACAAAAACAATATATATACAGAGAATCAAATTTTTTTTTTTCATTTTCAGTTCCCTCAACCGAGAGAGTGAAAAAAAAAAAAAAAAAAAAATTTCGTTTGCCGAGGAACCAAAAAATCGTCGGATTATGAAAATTAAATCATCAATTGTAGAAATTATTGCAAACTTGTTAAAAATATTTCATAATTTGAAGTAAAAAATTTCGTCTATTGAAGAAAATTTGGAAGAAACGATGTTCATCACAAAAGTGAAATTAAATTTCATCATTTGAAGAAATTTTGATTCTCTGTGAAGAAACAATCCCCATTAGCTCTTCTTCTATTAAAATCCGCACCATTAAATATTTGCATTGTTCTAATTATTATCAATGAGAGAGAACATAATTAAAAAAAAAAAATACTGAAATATCTTACTCGAATTAACCAAAAAAAAGAGCAAAGTAAATAACCATTAAATCACAGTATGTTATTACTTTATTGGTATAAATATATATATATATATATATATATATATATATATATATATATATATAATATATATATATATATATATATATATATATAATATATATATATATATATATATATATATATATATATATATATATATATATACCGAGGGCCCCGGCCCCTAACCCCGGCCAATCCGGCCATTTTTACTGACCCCGGCCCCGGCCCCGGCCCCGGCTAAAAATCAGGGAAAACCGGGGTTGCCGGCCGGGGTTAAAATGGCAAATAATAAAATTTTTTTTTTTTTTTTTTTTAAATTTTCAGCCGATTCTGCTGAAACTTTCAGTGTATATAGATTTTTTACCGGTAAGAAAAGTCCATTTCTAGCGTTTTTCCGAGTCTATTACGGTTAAAAGATTTTTTTTTTTGTGTGTTTTTTGTGTGTGTGGAAATTTTACCCTTTTTCAATAGAATGGCGGTGTCAAACCACTTTTTAGAATGAGCTGAAAGTTGGACTATTTATTTAAAATTATATGGGCTACAAAAGCCTCTAATAGACTTTTGTTCCCAGAGTTATAGAAAAAATGTTATAAGCCAAAAACTGAGCAACTATAGAAAAAAAAAATTTTTTGAACTAAAAAAATCCACCTTTTTAGACAAAATCTTTTTTAAAAAAATGCAACTATAACATTTCCTATTTTTGGTGTGTATAGAGGAGGGGTGGGGCTACAAATTCCTCTATGTACTTTATTCGATGAGATTCGTTGATTTCGAGATATAGCCTTCAAAAAGGTCCATTTTTG
>SEYY01010143.1:0-15826 GCA_009176605.1 Armadillidium nasatum
AGATAGATCAGAGGTCAGCTGCTCCAAACTCTTCCTCAAACTCTTTCTGACATTTTGCAAAAAAAATATCAACTCTAACTTTGCTTCCTCCTCTTTTCCTACTTTAGTATCTTCCGACGTCACAACTGCTGTTTTACTCTCTTCTAAATCTGAAATCTTTCCTCATCCCTTTGCCTCTAAATCAACCTTAAAAGATTCCGAAACTATTCCTCTCCTTCAACCCACTCCAGCTTATTTATGCCTAAAATTTTAATTTCTTCTAAAGATGTCATTTCTGCTCTCTCTGAGCTCTAATAGTAAGAAAGCTTAAAGTTCTGATGGTATTCCGTTAATGATAAAAAGTTCAGTGAGATATAGTGAAATTAATTATATTTTAAAGGATTTAGATAAGAAATGTATGTAAGGAACTAAAAATTGCATGTTAGAGAGATGATGACTTGTGTGCGACCATGCCTAAATGTTAAAACTCAGTTAATATATGGATATTAATTAAGTTATATGTTGGGGGGATAAAATGAATTGCAATGTCAATCTTAATTGTGTGTTAGGATGTCGGAACACTTTAATATATCTTTGTGAAAATTTAAGTTGAATATAGAGAATTAAGTTTAATGCCTACGAGTTTATGTTTAATATTGATGTAAAGTTCTGTAGTTTGTATGCTAGACAGATGTTGGTTGACTTTGGTAATGCCTTAGTGATAAAATTAAGTTAGCTCGTGGAGAATCAAATTAAATGTTTAATAGTTTTGAGGTGAATAATGAGTGAAAAGTTCAATAACTTGCATACCAGATAGATACGAGCATGTCTTTGTTCATGCATTCAATACAAAAGTTAAATTATAAATACAGAGATTTAAATTATATACTAATGAGGCATGGGTGTAAAACGCATGTAAAGACTCAATAAATAATGTGCTAGAGGGAAATAGGCATGTCATTGATCATGTATTAATGATAAAAAGTTTAAAGAGCTATGATGAATTAAGATATACGTTGAAAGATTTTGACCGAAAATGTATGCGAGGTTCTATAAATTGTATGTTAGAGAGATGATGACATGTGTTAGACTATGTCGAAGTGTTGAAGTATGTGGTGAAAAAGTTATATACTGGAGGGAATAAGGTATGAAATGCATGTCAAATTCAGTAAATTGTTTGATTGAGAGAGGATAACATGTCTTTGGTTATGTCGAAGTGCTAAATGTCAGGTTATATAAGGAGATTAAGATTTAGGTTGAAGAGAATAGGGTATGAAATGTATGCCTGAGAGATGTCGACATGTCATTGATAATACCTAAGAGTTAAAACCTAGATTGTATATTGAGTTTTAAAGTAAAAGTTGTGAAATGTAAGGTAAGAAATGTATATGAAGGATCGCTTAATTATATATTTTGTGGGTAACCATGGAGATTCAAATTATATATTGAATAGTAATTTATATGTCAGATAGATACTAACATGTCTTTGTTCAGTTATTAGAGATAAAAGTTGTTAAATGTTTAGATTTATGACGCATACTGAGAGACTTTGACCCCAAAGAATATTATATATATATATATATATATATATATATATATATATATATATAATATATATATATATATATATATATATATATATATATATAATATATATATATATATATATATATATATATATATATATATATATATATATATATATATATATATATATATATATTATATATATATATATATATATATATATATATATATATATATATATTATATATATATATATATATATATATAATATAAAATATAATATAATAATATTCACTTTTCAAATTAATATTTTTTATAATTCACATTATATAATAGATATATATATATATATATATATATATATATATATATATATATATATATATATATATATATATATATATATATATATATATTATATATATATATATATATATATATATATATATATATATATATATATATATATATATATATATATATATATATATATATATATATATATATACTGCATATATAAAATAATTTACTTCATAAAATCTGCCATAGAAACTAAGAAGATTGTGCTGACAGGCTAGCAATGGCAAACGCAAACAAAACTTCAAGATACCAAAGCTACTCTGATAGTAATATATATATATATATATATATATATATATATAATATATATATATATTATATATATATATATATATATATATATATATATATATATATATTATATATACCTCTGGTGGGCAAAGGCATAGGCCTATAAAATTAACCAGAAAGGAAAATCCAGAAATCGTAATTTTAAATGGCCGACATGTCCCGATACACGGCATTTAAAGGTGTGTAAGTCAGAGGAAGTTGAAAAATAGATGAAGGGAGTGTGTTCCAGACTTTACCAGTACTACATGTAAGATTGAGAATAGCGATTAAGTCTGCGGTTGTAGAGTTGGACACGAAAAGTATGAGAGTGTTTAGAAAGGTATGTCGCGCGAGCCCTTCTCAATGGAGAGGTATTCGACGTGAGAGTTTAGATGAGCAGTGTTCATTGAAATAGCGATAGTATAAAGAGAGTGACTTAAAAGTTCGAAGATAAGAAGGAGACTGGAGAGAAAAAGTGAGAGCATAAGAGTTGATAAGACGAAAAACCCTAGACTCCACCTTTTCTAGAAGAGTTTTATGAGTTTAACCACCCCAGATGTGTGAAACATACTCCATACAGGGCCGAACAACACCAGCATAAAGAGTAATCAACTGAGGTGGAGTGAAGAAATTCTGAAAGCGCCTCAGAACACCTAACCTCATATAAGCTTGTTTAGAGAGATAAATAATGCAATCCTTCTAAGAAAGATCACGAGAAAAAGAAACACCAGGAATATTAAGGAAAGATGAAGGTTTGAGTTGTGTCTTTTCAAAGAAGATATCATAGTTGTGTGAAAGATTGTGTCGAGTAGAAAGATGAAAAATTGAGTTTTGAGGCATTGAAAACGACCATGTTTTCTCTGCACTTATTTGAAATACAAAAAGATCAAAGGTCAGTTGTTCCAAGACTGCCTTCCTTGCATATATTAACTTCTGTTGGGAGTGGCTCCTTTCAAATTGAAAATAATAATGCAGGGTGAATCATCGGCATATGAGTAGCTAGGAGATGAAGTAACAGAGAGAAAGTCATTAATGAAAAACAGAAAAGTGTTGTGGATAGGATAGACCCTGAGGAACACCACTATTAATAGATTTAAAGGATGAACGGTGGCCGTCTACAACAGCTGCTATAGAACGACCAGAAATGAAATCAGAGAGAAGGATAGATACCGATACCGAAAGATTGAAGTTTAGAAATCAAATCTTTGTGCCAGACTCCATTGAAAGCTTTCGATACAGCAAAAGATTCACCGAAATGCCGAAGAGCGGAGGACCATGAGTCAGACAGAAGGGAAAGAAGATCAACAGTAGAGTGTTTCTTGCGAAATCGTACTTGCAATTAGAGATAAGATTAGAAGAGTTGAGATGTTTCCAAATCTTCTCGCTAAAGATAGGTTCGAAAACTTTAGAAAGAACGGAGGTTAAAGAAATAGGACGATAATTAGAGGGTTAAGAGAGGTCCTATTTCTTCGACACCGGCTAATGAACGCAAGTTTCCAACAAGAAGGGAAGGTTGAATTAAAAAGACGTAGACGAAATAGTTTATCAAGGCTGGGTGCAAGCTCGGAAAAACTAGTTTTGAGAACCACAGGAGGAATACCATCAGGACCGTACGCCTTCTTATTGTTAAGCTCAGAGAGAGAGATAGCAGTAATAACGTCTTTAAAAGAAATTACAATTTTAGGCATAAATGAGTGGAGGAAGTTGAAGGAGTAGGAACAGCTCCGGAATCGTCTAATGCTGAATTAAAGGCAAAGGTTTGAGCGAAGATTTCAGCTTCAGAGGAAGGCAAAACAGTATTTGTACTGTCGGAAGATACTAAAGGCGGAAAAGGGGAAGAAGCTAAGTTAGAACTGCGTGATTGTGTGTGTGTTTGAGAGAGAGAGAGAGAGAGAGAGAGAGAGAGAGAGAGAGAGAGAGAGAGAGAGACAGACAGACAGACAGACAGACAGACAGAGAGAGACAGAGATGAACACTGAAGTTAAATTTTTTTCCTTTTTATAAAGTGGTTAGTATTTTAACCTGTAATCAAAGCAAGAGTTTCAGAATGACCAGAGGATGCCCCTTTTGCTATTTGTATCATTCTTGCTAAACTGAAAATTTGTTCCGTTTTTACAAATTTGTTCAAAGAATTTCATCAGCTTTTTAGAATAATAGATTTATGACAATAGAGTAATTTACAATTGAATATTATTCGTCTACAACTGTTTTATCAGATAATGTCACTGATAAAAAAATTATTGAAACTTACATTTGTTCTGTGGGATTATTATTATTATTATTATTATTATTATTATTATTATTATTATTATTATTATTATAATTATTATTTATTTAATAAAAATGTTTGAATTACCATTATTATTATTATTATTATTATTATTATTATTATTATTATTTATTATTATTATTATTATTATTATTATTATTTATTATTTTATTATTATTATTATATTATTATTATTTTATATATTATTATTATTATTATTATTATTATTATTATTATTATTATTATTATTATTATTATTATTATTATTATTATTATTATTATTATTATTATTATTATTATTATATATTATTTAAGAAGTAATTTTGAAATGGCAAAATTATTATGCTATTTGATCACCTACATTATTTAATTAGTTTCTTTATTTTCCCAAAGTCATTCTCAGTTCATATCAATCTTATCATAGCAATCTTTCCAACACTGATTAAAATGCTTTCCTTAATATATATATATATATATATATATATATATATATATATATATATATATATTATATATATATATATATATATATATATATATATATATATATATATATATATATATATATTATATATATATATATTATATATTATATATTTTTTTTTTTTTTTTTTTTTTTTTTTTTATACAATGCACCTTTTCCCGCATGATGCAGGGTGGTGCCGATTGCAGAAAGTTTTCAGCATTCCTGCAATCGTACATGGGAATAAAACCTGGTTGAAAAGGGTTCCCAGTCCTTATAACCATTATCACTTTATATAGCCAAATTGTCGGCATGCCTCAGTCCCTGCATGTGTGTGTATATAGGGCTTTGAGGAAGCGGAACCAGCTACCGCTTTCGCTTTCGACCCCCGCGCTCCTTCCTGAGAACTTTTTGAAGGGAATTTGAGAGGAATTCGTCCTCATGCTCTTTCCTGAGCCCTTTTTGACGGTTTTTTTTTTTGCGGAATTCCACAGAAAAGATTTACCTGAAATCGAACCAATGCTGCCGCGACATCCGGATCCGCCTATGGTGTTTTTCCGCATTTGAAATTCGAGTACTTCCGGGCCTCACACTCTTTCCTGGGCCTTTTTGAGGGACATTTGAAAGGAATTCACCTCAGGTTATTTCCTGAGTCCTTTTCTGAATAGTTTCTGAACGGAATTCCTCAGAAACGATTTACCTGGAATTCGATCCAGAGGCACTGCAACATCTGGAGGGTTTACAGACCCTTTTTATGACTCTTTAGGATCCATTTCAGACCAAGGATCCCTTTTAGAGCCTGAAGACGTAACCAAGACACACCGCTTTTCAGAAAACTCTTTCCTGAGATAATTTTGATGGCGTACCGTCATGTTGAAGAGTTTTAGGGAACAGTCACACTCACAGATCTAATTATTATGATTGAGAACTAACACAGCCCTCAAGCAACAGGTCACACTCACTTACCTGATTTACTTCATAAGACAGAACTTCCTTTTTTTCGGTATTGGTTCCACGAGATCGGTGATTTCTTCCTTTTCAATTAATTTCTTTTACGTAATGGAGACAAGAAACTTAGCAACCCTTTTTAAAGGCTCAGAGAGCACGAAACGTTCTCTTTTAAGCGTTTCGGAGGTATGAAAATTCTTTTGAGTACCGGAGGTACGAAACCTTTTTCTTCTAAATTCAAAAAACTCACTAACCCCCTTTTATGTGACATCGCATTCATCAAGCAACAACATTCGACACGTTCATTCCTGCTAATTTTTAAATCCTAATCACGTGATATTTATTATCTACTATAGACACGTCATCAACGCCATCACCCACCTTCCGTTCAAAATTCTAATTTATAATAAATCCACTATTAACACCCTATAAACGAAATACCAACTTTGTAACGATTTTACCAAATATTTCAAAGTCTTTAATTTTCTTTTTTGCGGGATTCGATCCACCGAACTTACGGGAGAAAGATTCGGTGTTTAACTCACCATGTTACGGAAAGCTTACCAAGAAAAGAACAAAATTCTGTTTTCTAAGGATTTTATCGTGTCCCTTTTTAACCTTAATGTATTATTATTATTATTATTATTATTTTTATTATTATTATTATTATTATTATTATTATTATTATTATTATTAATTTTATAAAAAAAAAAAAAAAAAAAAAAAAAAAAAAAAAAAAAAAAAAAAAAAAAATAATAATATATATATATATATATATATATATATATATATATATATATATATATATATATATATATATATATATATATATATATATATATATATATATATATATATATATATATATATATATATATTATATCCAGTCCTTTATACCCATGTGTTTGAGAATCTTATCACATGTTTATTTACAAATCATTATATCTACCTATCTCTCTTGCATAAGATAAAATGCATCCCCGCCTCCAATCCTCCACCACTCTCTCCATAAAAAAAAAATATTAAATATAATTAAAAATAAATAAAATTTAATTAAGTAATGAAAAAGCTGAAAAATTAAACTCCAAACCACTCTCACCACCTTCTACCTCCCCACAATGACGGGTTACCATATGTAGATGATCCCTAGATAGGACTCTCCTGCTCTCCAGGATGCGTGACGCTCCTTCAGAGTCACCTACCGAATGTATGTACAGTTATTCACATTCAAAATAATTAGAAAATGAATTAAAATTATTAAAAATCAAAAATAAATAAAAATATATTTAAAAAATATTTTAGAAAAAATATGAAGATAAAAATTTTTTAAAAATAATTTAAAAAATCAAAAATAAATTTTTTTAAAGTAATAAAAAATAGTTAAAATAAATAAAAGGAAAAAACGAGTATCGGAAGAATATAAATTGTGCTCCCCATCTCCCGTTTCCTACCACTCTTTCCATGATGATTAAGTTTATGTAGAGACACCCAGACAGGGACGCTTCCTGTTTTCCGGGATGCGTAGTCCTCTGTAATGATTACTCACTGAAGATGGGAACCACTGTCCTGTTTTGAAATATTTGTTTGTAGTCCCAAGAGTTGAAATTCCAAATTACTTTAAGAATACTTGTACATCCTTGTTTAAAACACGTTCTGGGGCCTCCTCTCCCGTCCCACAGACCAATTGAGCACCTTGCAAACTACGCGTCCGGTTAAAAATAGCCTAGTTCGGCTGAGGATATTCGCATCTACAGTATGTCGGTTTTCATAATAGCAAATTTCATCATTGGGCCCTTCTGATTGCTCTATTATTATTATTATTATTATTATTATTATTATTATTATTATTATTATTATTATTATTATTATTAATTTTCTTTCTTAACTTATTTAATTATCTTGAAGTTCCTATTTCATACCACAAGTACAAGTCTTCAGTAGAGGTATAAGAAGGTTACTGCTAAGCTTAAGCCTAAAATAAGGTAATGTCCACGCAATAGGCCTAAAATATAAACAGTTGGCTCTCAAGGTCAATTTTGGCCTAAAATTCAGTTGACTTTGCGAACATCTGTGCACTACTCTTAAGAAGTTGATCTTGTGAACTCCACACTAACTCATAATCACAAAATTATATATTATTAATTTATATATATGGTACAGTGGTAAGGTGGTAACCTATTTTAAAAGTGGTTTAGTATGTTGGGATAGGCCTAGCAAGCCGCCAACTGATTGCCTTGCTCAAGAAACTCATGTCTTGTTCGAGACAGCTGACAGGTGCTAGCACCTACAGGAGTATGGTGAGAAGAAAAAAAATAATTACTGAATTTATTATTGTTAGTTATTATTATTATTATTATTATTATTATTATTATTATTATTATTATTATTATTATTATTATTATTATTATTATCATTATTATTATCATTATTATTATATTCAGTACTATTATTTTTGTGATTATTGTTATTATTACCATTATTATTTATTGTTGTTGTTGTTTTTATTATTATTATTATTATTTTATTATTAGTATAATTTATTATTATTTTTGTTATTTTTATTATTATTATTATTATTGTTAATTTTGTTATAATTATTACTATTATATTATTGTTACTATTGTTATTATTATTATTATTATTATTGTCATTATTATTAGTATTATTTTTATTATTATTGTTATTGTTATTGTTATTGTTATTATTGTTGTTATTCTTCTTCTTATTATTATTATTGTTATTATTATTATTATTATTATTATTATTATTATTATTATTATTATTATTATTATTATCATTATTACTATATTTATCGCTGTAATAATTATTAGCTTACAGTTATCTCAGTACTAAGATTGGTTTAGTAATTTTTTTCCTCTTTTTACAGTTTAGGTTAAAATTACGACTATGAAATTATGATAAAATTTGTTATTAAATTTACAATATTCAAAACCTGGAATGTTTTATAATGTATGGTATCATGTACAATTTTAATGGGCTCAGAGCACGAATTCGTCTCCCCTGAAGCCCATTTCAGTTTAGTATCAAAATATGTAAGGTAAACGATATTTGTATTTGTAAATTTGTAACTGAAAAATAAATAAAGATTAAAGATTATTATTATTATTATTATTATTATTATTATTATTATTATTATTATTATTATTATTGTAGTGGCAGGGGTAGTAGTAGAGGAAATTGATACGTTCACTGTAGTAGCATTTTTCAAACTTCAATACTGATATCCTTGAGAGCGTCTTAATCTCACAAACACAAACGACGATTATTTCTCTCTCTTGCTCGCTATCCCACTCTCAATCTTCTATTCTTTATCCTGTTCAACATCTTTATTATCATCATATTATTATTATTATTATTATTATTATTATTATTATTATTATTATTATTATTATTATTATTATTATTATTATTATTATTATTATTATTATTATTATTATTATTATTATTATTATTATTATTATTATTATTATTATTATTATTATTATTATTTTATTATTATTATTATTATCATCATCATAATGGCATTTTTACAAAACATATTTGTTATTATTTTTATTAAATACTATTGGGACGACAGTAGTAGAAGCAGTAGAAACATAGGAAGAGATAGTATATTACCAAGCAATGTTAGGTATCATAGCTACGAAGTGAAGACACTTAAGCTTAATTTCATAATTATCAAACTCACCTATCTCCAATACTTGTTGACTGTTGTTTTTAATACGTGTTACACACAATGTTCACCTGTTTCAGAATATAAGTAAAATTAGTTTATATAAAGAAGGAAAATTTAAGAAAGTGATCTTTTTGCGCTTGACTTTATTAAGTAAATAACGAAATATTTAATTAAACACAGACATTTTTTTCGACAAATTTCACTTAAAAAATTACAATTAAACAAAACAATTGGCATTTATTTCATTTAAAACTTTACATTTTTTAATATGCATACATGAAGGAGGTTAAAGGATTCAATAATTAATATCGAGATCGTCTAAAGTTGAATTTAAGGCAAACGTTTGTGCAATGAGTTCAGCTTTTGCAGAAAGCAAAACAGAAGTTGTGCCCTCAATAGATACTAGAAGAGGGAAAGAGGAAGAAGAAAAGCTAGAGTTAAAATTTTTTTTGCAAAATACCAAAATGGGCATATATATATATATATATATATATATATATATATATATATATATATATATATATATATATATATATATATATATATATATATATATATATATATATATATATATATATATATGAACTAGCTGTCCAACTAGTTCAGGATCGAGAGAGAAGTTTTTAGTACATACAGTGTGGTATAATCTTGTATAATTAAGAATACAAATTAAGGAAAGAAAAATCTGAAAAATTAGTAAGAGTATACAGATACAGGGTCCGGCAGCCAATCCTGGCGGTTTCGAGTGGGGGTGGAGGGAGTTATGGGCTATACAAGGGGTAGAGGGTTGGTCTCATCAGCTTGTCCAGATGTGGATGTTTTGTTACAATGGAGCGGTGGACCCATGAGCATCGTGTGTTCACCATCAAGACTTTTTTCAGAAATAACGATTCAATGATAAGAACACAGCCGCAATTTCGTGTACATTTTAATGTTTCTCCTTGTGGCCCAGTTCCATCTCGGAACATCATACTTTTGTGGGCTCGAAACTTTCGAACCACAGCTTTCGTTCGAAAATTTTTGAACCCACAGTTTTCGGAACAACAAGGAGAAGAGAGGGTTCTCCCAGGAAGAAGAATGACACCTTCAAACATCGAGACTGTACGAGGTGCGTTTGAAAGGAGCCCGGGGCGAACAGCTATTCGTCATGCTCAGGCTCAAAGGATGTCCGATAGTACTGTTCGACGGATTCTTCATGAAGACTTGAACTTTCACCAGTACAAATTTGCTGTAGTTCAAGAATTACCGGAACAAGATTTGGCAAAGAGGTTGGCTTTTGCAGAAGCCATGTTAGAGATGCTCAATGAAGACCCACGAATTTACGAGTTGACCTCGGACGAAGCTCATTTCAACCTTAACGGTTATGTTAATAAACAAAATTTCCTTTATTGGGCCCCAACTAACCCACCAGAGGTTCATCAACGGCCTCTACACAGCGAAAGGACAACCGTTTGTTCTGCCCTCTGTACGTCAGCCGTCATAGGACTCTTTTTTTTTTTTAGGATAACTGCCATACTGTGACGGTTACTTCCGAGCGCTACATAACGATGATCAGTGAATTTCTTCTCCCTGAGTTACGTCGCCGCCGAATTCTTCTTAGGAGTGTTTTGTTTTCAGCAGGATGGGGCAATTGCGCAGACTTCACTTGCGTCTAAAGACCCGCTAACAGAAACATTTCCCGGTAGATTAATCTCGCTCCGGGGTGACATTCCATGGCCGGCAACGTTCTCCAGATCTGTCCCCTTGTGATTATTTTTCTGTGAAGTTACCTGATAGGAAAGGTTTACCTTGACAAGCCACGAACTTTGGTAGAACTGCGAGAAATTATCGACAGAGAAATCCGTGCGATCCCTCGCTACATCTTGGAAAGAGTGATGACAAACTTCGCCAACCGACTCGAGCAGTGCAAGGAAAATGGTGGTCTTTATTTACGTGATGTTATTTTTGCTTCATAATGGCTATGTTTAACTTTATTTTGTCTTGTAAAATTTCACTATTCCTCTGTTAAATAAATATATAAAATGTATATCTCAAATTTATATTGCGTTACCCCATTTCAAAAACCGTCAGTATTGACTGCCGGACCCTATTCAAGATATTAAAAAAATTACTAGTAGGCATTTTTGTATTAAAAAAGGAAATATTTAAGAATTAAGGTGAAAGATAAGGATAAAAAATGCAAATGAAATTAATGAACTTTATTTATATGAAAAATTCAAAGCTTTTCGTTTTTTTTTTTTTTTTTTTTTTTTTTTTTTTAAATTTAAATACATTGCCTTGTATTAATATTTATAAATTTTTAGTACATTGCCTTGTATTAATATTTAGAAATTTTTAGTAAATCAATAAAAATTTCCTCTCTCGTTTCTTTATTTCTCTTTAATTTAGAAAAATTTATATAATTTAAATTTTAAGAACAATATTTATATTTTACATATTTGGATTTAGGCATTATCAAAAAGACAGAGTCAGTTTTATGGTCAAAGAGCCAAATGCCACTGGCTATTTGGCATTTTTGTGCCAACCCTGCTTTAATATCTATGGACATTAACGTTAAATAAATAACAATACTTATTAACAATTGTATTCGTGCCTTCTTTATTTCTAAACGCTTCATCAGCATACTTACACGCACACACAAACGTTCGTTATCTTAAACATCTAGCCATAAAAAATTCTGTTATTTTGTTTCTCGTATATTAATGATTAATACCAATCAGTTTAATATAAAAGTAATTAATTTTGTTTTACTTTATGTTTTATATTATTATTATTATTATTATTATTATTTATTATTATTATTTTATTATTATTATTATTATTATTATTATTATTATTATTATTATTATTATAATAATAATAATAATAATAGTAATAGTAATAATAATAATATAATAATAATAATAATAATAATAATAATAATAATAATAATAATAATAATAAAAATAATTTTTAGTTTTAGTTAAGGTTAAATTTTGCACACCTTTAAATAATGTGTGTGTTTGTGTGTGCGTGTGTGCGTGTGTGTTCGTGACAGACAATTTTTCAGTGATAGCCCATATGTGGACGTTACGTATAACAATGAAAGGCATAGCATAAACATAAAACAGTATAGTTAGGTTAGTTTAGGTTCGGTGCAGTCTTAGACTACGGAGAATCAACCTTGATATTATACACCCACTGCAAATATATATATATATATATATATATATATATATATATATATATATATATATATATATATATATATATATATATATATATATATATATATATATATACACTCAACCTTTCCTACAAACGTGGGGTGTTGACTTCCACAAGCCACAACTGTTACCAGCATTCATCCCCTCATCACTCTTTTTCATTTATTCCTCTCCTCCGTCCACCGCATACCCTCCTCCCATCCCAGTCTCCTATCTCTCAATAGCTCCTTGACCCCACTTACCAAACCTTCCTTAGGTCTCCCCGTACCTCTTACACCTTCAATTTCCGATATAAACACCTTTTTAGCCAATCTCCCATAATTTATACTACAAACATTCCCAAACTACCTCAGCATGTTCTGTTCAGCTCTTTCAATCATACCCCTTCCCCAGTCACATTGCTCCTTTATTCTCGCATTCCTGACTCTATCCCTTCTACTTACACCACATACCGCTCTCAGACCTTTCATTTCGAAAACCTCAACACGTCATCCCTCAAACATTTTCTTATTTACTTCTCTTGTCAACCTTCCTCTCTTCCAAATATCCCTCAAACATCCCAACACCTTCTCCCCTTCTCTTAATCTATACCCTATTTCATCTCCCTCACAAACATCTCCCCCCTCAAAATTCACACCAAGATATTTAAAAGAATTAACCCATTCCAATCTCTTCCTCCCCACCTTAATTTGCAGTTCATATTCCCCTCCTACAAACCTCTCTTCACTCTCTCCATTTTTCATCCATAGCACTTTATTCTTTCCTGCGTTCACTCTTAAGCCTAACTCATCACAACTTTTTACAAACTCATCCACCAAAACCTTTTAACCCCCTTGTGACTCAAACAAAAGTACAACGTCATCTGTCATCTGCATATAATAAGACATTCGCATTTCATATATCTAGTTGATCCCTCATTCTCACCCCTTTACCTTTTATTTCCATCAATCTCACTACTTTATCTATAAATAAATTAAATTAACCCAGAGACATTATAACACCTTGTCTCAATCCATTGTTCACCTCAAAAAATGCAGTTTTCATTCTGCTTATTCTCACACACGCTCTACTATTCCTATAAAGTGATCTACTATTCCTATAAAGTGATCTAATGCCCTCAATTACTTTCTCCTCAATTTTATACTCACTCAAAACCTCCAACAGTTTACTACTATCCACCCTATCATAAGCTTTCTCCAAGCCCATAAAGCGCATATACACATCCTTCCCTCTTTCTCTCTTTTTTTTCTTCAATCATTCTTAAAGTAAAAACCTGATCCATACACCCTCTTCCTTCTCTAAAACCTCCTTGTTCTTCAAATATCATTTCATTAATCCCTATCTTATCCAATAAGATTCTACCATACACTTTACTCACTATACTAAGCAAACTTGTGCCACTATAACTCCCACACTCAAATTTATCACCCTTTTCCTTAAATAAAGGGACCATACACTCATCTTATCAATCTTGAGGCACCTTCCCCATTACCCAACATAAATTAAATAACCTCAGTAACCAATTTACTACACTTACACCCCTTCCAAAAATATCTCTCCACTTATTCCCTCCAAACCTTTCGATTTACCCTCTTTACTTTTCTCAGAACTATACCTATTTCTTCTATCGAAATCCCACTATCAACCTTCCTCTCCCAATCTTCCGATTTCTCTCTCCAACACCTCAACTTCTCTCCTTACCTCATTCACTAAAGTATATATAAGTATATATATATATATATATATATATATATATATATATATATATATAATATATATATATATATATATAATATATATATATATATATATATATATATATATATATATACCTTTCCCACTTTCGTGGGGTGGTGCCAGCCACAATTCCCTTTCAAACATACCCATACATAATGTGGATAGTGTTTCCCATCTTCAGTGGGTAACCCTTACAGAGGACTACGCATCCTGGAAAACAAAAAACGTTCTTGCCTGTGTGTCTCTACATAAACTTAAACATCATGGGGAGAATGTAGAGGATAGGAGTTAGGGGTTGATATATATATATATATATATATATATATATATATATATATATATATATATATATATATATATATATATATATATATATATATATATATATATATATATCAGAGGTGGGCATAAGCGCAAAATGAAGCGCAAAAGCGCAAAAGCGCAATTTGCGCTTTAAAATTTTTTTTTGCGCTTTTGCGTTTTGCGCTAAATTTCGAAAATGTGCGCTTTTGCATTTTGCGCTTAACAACTTTTTTAAGAGCGCAAAAGCGCAAATTTGCGCTTTAAAATTTTTTGCGTTTTTGCGGAATTTTTTTTGAAATTAGCGCTTACTAATTTGCGCTTCATCATTTTTTCTTAATAAAAAACAATTTTGGGCTGATATTTCAGTTTCTTATTTAATCAGCCAAATTTTATTACTCTTTCTGCTAATTAAAAATTAATACTTAAACTAGGAATGCCGATATATAAAAAAATATCGATATTTAAGAAATATCAAATTGTCCTCGATAATAAAAGATATTGTTTATATATATATATATATATATATATATATATATATATATATATATATATATATATATATATATATATATATATATATATATATATATATATATATATGGTTTATTGAATATTTTGTTTATTGGTTTATTTGTATGGAACAAAAGCCTTGTCTTCCAATATTTAATAAAACTGACAAGGAGGTAATTGCCGAGTACATCGAAATAATGACGCCTATTGCTGTTAGGCTGCATATGTTGCAGGATGAGAAGAATGCGTACGCGGGGTTCTATTGCCTAACCTCTTCCTCCTCAAGGACAATCTCATGGAATTGCAACGAAAGGTGAAAAACATAACTATGCCAAAAGCTTAGTCAACTACTTACTAAAGCAGCCAAAGTCAAACAAAGGGAAAGAAAAGGGATTTGAACCGAGGATCAGCAGGATTTTTGATGATTGTGATTTACTTATGGCAACAGCTCTGCACCCTCACTTGAAAATCGGAGTGGCACATAGGTTAAATGAGGGGAAGTATCCAGCTGTCAAGACGAGGATATTGGAGGAAATAAAGTGTAATATTGCATCGAA
>SEYY01010145.1:30000-32500 GCA_009176605.1 Armadillidium nasatum
TAATCAGAAGATTTTTAATTTGTCTGGAAATCTTCCTCAGGCAAATCATGTTATGGACACACTCTTCTCATAAATCTGATTTCTAATATGAAGTTGAAAGGTGTAAGATACGTTTTCCGAAGATTAAACTATCTCTTCATTTAGCTTTAACTTCTATATCATATTGCCGTTAGTTTTATTATTCCAGTTTTAATATTTTATAAGCATTACTGGATTTTTTTCATTTTTAAACTGGTTTTTTAATCTTTCTAAACCCTTTCCGAATTTTTTTTTTTTTTTTTTTAAATTACGACACCTGTTCTCGAACCTACATAAAAAAATCCTATCTTTTACATTAAATAGTAATAATAATAATAATAATAATAATAATAATAATAATAATAATAATAATAATAATAATAATAATAATAATAATAATAATAATAATGCAGCTCGAGCAAGATATTTTTAAAAGGTGGAGCCGGCCAAAAATTACAGGTCAATAACCCTGCTTAAAATTCCCGATCTACAGAGAAATATCAGGAAAAGATGCATAACACCTTGGTGTAAATGTATGGGCACAAATGTTTAAGAATATGAGTGGATAGCTTTATCTAGCTCTTGTCGTTACAGTGTCTATTAAGAAGTGTAAGAACTCGTGTATTACACAGTTTAACAAGATGAAAGTGAGACTGGAAAAGAGAGATTTCAAATGTGTTAATAATGGAGAGTCGATTCAATGGCATTTGCGTGTTGGGAAGGAGTAACATAAAGGATCATTGATGAAAAGTTTTTAGAAGGTCGATGATGGTACGGAAATTTGAGTTACACCACTAATAACAGGAAAGAAATGGGATTTCATCACATAAACAGCTTCTGAATAGGAGTGGCTTGAATGGAAACTTGATATGAGTAAGCAAAGAGAAAAAGAAATCCGTCTGAAATTTTTTTTGGAACAGCGTAATTTATATTATACCCTGTCAAATGATATGCTATATAAAGGGTGACAGCAAAAAATCATATTGTTATCATAAATGAAATAATAAAACTCCAAATATTCAAGGATGAGGGAACCATGGGTAATAAAAACAAAATTAGAGATAGCAAAAATAAGAGACATGAGTCAGTTATTAGAGAAATCACAAAGGCTTCCATTCTTCGAAATCATATGAATATATACATGCTACTATACTATGGAAAAGCTTGTTAAGCTCTAAGGTAGATGGGAAAAAATGTTGACCAAAGTCTCGCGTCAACTTTTTTGAACATTTCCTTGCAATGCAGAGAACAATGTTATCTGACCGTTATCTATCTCAGTGGGAATAATCATGTTCGATGGCACACCATTGTCCAGTCTTATGATATCTCCGGTAACGACTCAGGACATTTAAGAGGAAGGGAATTGGTGGAAAAATGCCCGATTCGTCAAGGAAAGAACTAGATAAGAAAAGGCAAGTGATTCTCAGTCAAATGAAAATTAACATGTAAATAGTGGAGAACGAGAGTATCTCATTCCCGATATCATCTGTTGATAGCTTCCGTAATGCAGAAATATGCGCTGCCGAATTATGAATTGTGTGTAAAAGTGGATTTGGCAGCGGTATCTTCACATTTCCATAATAAAGAATCCAAAGAAGTAATGTCAAGAGAACTTGAGAGTCGTTCATTTGGCAAATTTCATCAACTTATTTTTCCAAAGTTTAAGTAATTCTTAAAATATTTTGAACTTTAATTGCAAAGTAGAGGAACTTGTTTGACTCAGATAACTGTTCTTTTCTTTCATTTATATCAAGCACCAAACTATTTGTTAAAAATTCGATTTTATCAATTGCAGTATCGAGAGAGCAATAAAGATTAGTTTCACTATCTTTCAGCACAGTGGACAATGCCATACTTAACGGATCATCTTTTACATGTAATTCCATGTGTTGTAGGTGACATAATAAAATGACGTATAAAGTTTGAGTATCACTAATAAAGAAAATGTAGCTGAGTACGAATATTTTCAACATTTTGAAACAATGAATTAAACTAATTTAATAACTTAAATAAAACAATAGTAATTCCCCAATTACTTATCAGTCAAATAAGACAAAGAACATTCCACTTAGAAGTGGCGCATACTATAAATTAGCATTTAAATGAAAAACATATTGAAATTGAGATCAAACTCATCTTCTCTAAATCATGGCTATAAAATTATCTTCAAGAGTGAATAGCATCTTAATTGCTAAAACCTTTAATCTACGAAATATTTATATATGTATATATGTATTCAATGTTACATCAATATAAAAGGTTATTGATCATATTTATACCAATAAATGATGCTTTGTCTGATTTAGAGTCTTAAACCGATAATAAAAAGTATGCGAGCATGAAAAAGAAAGAAGAAAGGTTTTGGTTATTAATTAAAATGGGTCACAAAAAAAAAAAAAAAATCGTATTTGTTTCTTCTGAAAAATGAGAGCAGAATGATTGGTATATATAATATATATAATATATATATAATATATATATA
>SEYY01010145.1:40000-50000 GCA_009176605.1 Armadillidium nasatum
GTATCAAAAATTTCATTGTAAGAAATGATATAATAAAATCGAAGTAAAATACGATAGTAAAAAAATATGTACTTTGCCTTACAAAGTTTAATTAAAAAGATTAGATATTGTTTTAACTTCTAAATCTGATAAAATTAGTAAATTAGCTATTTTAAATAAATTTGACTATTATCATAAATCAAACACTTTATTGAGTAATGGAGAGGCTAATCGGGAACTTAAAAATAATCCTTTAGGGAATTCGTAGGAATATTTTAATAAAAATTTGAGAGAGACTCTTAAAGAATATTTAGTATTGATTAATACGGTCATATATTATATATCCAAACTTTCATACGTTGATGGATCACCTAAGTTGCGTACAACTAATATGCCATTTAAAACAATTATATCACACATCGATTGCACTAAGTATAAATTATCTTCATGGTTTAGGAAGGAGCTTTCTAAGTTAGTGTGAAATATTTAGGGGTATCAGATTAAGAATTCTTAGGATTTTTTTTTTTTTTCGAAAGTGTTAGAGACTTACAATTTTGAAAATAAAAACTTCTTTTTTCACCTGAGAACATTAGAGATGTTAAATGAATTTTAAGAACACCATGATATTCGGTTCTCTCTAAATTTTACTATAATAAAAAGATTGATTAAATTATGTATGGAGCACGCGTTTTTTTTTTGAATTTGACAAAAAATTTTAGAAACAAATTAAGTCTTAAGAAAGAGGAACTAGAAGACTTTAAAGACAGAAAACCTTCTTCGTGTTTCTCAAAGTCTGAACCTTAATATGAAGTCTCTTTTGTCCTCCATTTTGGACGAATTTTTCTTGGAACTATTCGATAAGAAATATTTTGAGATATTAAGTAGATTTGGTATCACATAGATGCGAGATGTAGATGATGTTTTTGTCATATTTAATAACAATAGCTAATCATCAAATAATTTTGTAAGTTAAAAATAAACTTTTATCTTTCTTGAGACGAACCACACCCAGGGTTAAATGAAGTTTCTTTGCTGCATCACCTCACCGAAGTTTCTTTATCTTTAAAAATTTAATTAAACAGAAACAAACTACCAAGATTTTTTCCTTAAAATTTTGAAAATTTCTTCTCAAGTAAAAATTAAAATTTATATATATATTATATATATATATATATATATATATATATATATATATATATATATATATATATATATATATATATATATATATATATATATATATATATATATATATATATATATATATATATATATATATATATATATTATATTAATATATATATATATAATATATATATATATATATATATATATATAATAGATTGAATATATATATATATATATATATATATTATATAATATATATATATATAAATAATAAATATAATATATAAAAATATAAGAAAATTAAAAAATAGTTAATTTTCAAGTGACCTGTCAATGATCTTCAAATTCTCGGTAAACTTCAAAAGGAAATTTTTTTTTTATTTTTTAAATTATCTAATTATAGAAAATAATTCGCAGAGTCCAGATATGTAATTTGTTTTCAATTATTCGAAATTTACTGAGATATACCACTCAAAGTTAACCCTAAGAAAAACATAACTTTTGGGGGTAAATATTTTTCTTTTTTTTCAGTTTTTAGTTAAATCTGTAATAGTTATTATTTATATAATATTTATAAATTTTTATTTTTAAAAATAAATGTAATTAGTTTTTCAAAAATGGTAGATATGACATTCAAACGTAATGTACTTTATAAATAACATTATGTTTTGTTTATGCGGTTTTCTCGAAAACTTTTAGAGAAAAAAATTTGCCAAAAAAAAACAAGAAAACGATCATTTTCAAACTTTTTTTATTGTAGGAAAAAATTAATAGTATTAAAAAAATTTTAAAAAAAATCAAATTTTTTTAAAAAATATTAATTATTAAAATTAAAAAAAAAAAGAAAAAAAAAGAAAAGAAAACAAAATATTTTATTTTTATTAAGAATTTAGTGAAAATAAAGACATTATTAGTATTAGTATTAGTATTAGTAGTAGTAGTAATAGTAGTATTAGTAGTATTTGTAGTAGTAAGTAGTAGTAATGTCAATAACTCCTCCCTCCACTTATTTTAAAAAATAAATATTGGATAAAATATTGATTATAGAATTGAAGTTGCAAAAGACAAATATTTTTAATGATCCAAATGTTTACTTACATATCTTACCTTGAAAATATTTTCGATATTTTTATTTCGGTGGTAAAATAATTCTTCAAAATGAAGAACAACTTTTCAAAAGAAAATAAAACAAACTTTTGTTTAATCAGTAATTACCTGACATTTCGTTTACAAGAGATGATATAATTATATATATAAGTATATAGTATATATATATATATATATATATATATATATATATATATATATATATATATATAATATATATAGAGTATATATATATATATATATATATATGTATATATATATATATATATATATATATATATATATATAATATATATATATATTATATATATATATATATATATATATATATATTATATATATATATATATATATATATATATATATATATAATATTATATATATATATATATATATATAATATATATATATATGTATATATATATATAATGTCTTCTCCGGGACAAAAATTAGAGGCCTAAATTTTATATGGATGAAATCAGATTCAAAGTGCGACAATCCCAGCACATAACATTTGAAAGTGTAAGGGTGAGTCAAAGGAAGCGAGAAAATCGAAAAAAGGAACAGTTCTATTAAATCCTTGTAGATTTCATGGTTGAATGAACAGTTTATGGTGAGAGGGATGAGAAGAGAAAGGAAGAGACTGGAAATCTAAGACACATAAGCCCTCCCTTAACGAGGAAATACGTAACTAGAATATTCAGAAAAAGTGTCAGGTGCAATTATGTTAATATATAGAAATTGATACGATAATTCGGCTATTGCATCACTATTATGTGCTAAATTTCAGAGAGTTCAGAAGATGCCTGTCATAAAAATTTTACTATTATAGGAAAAATGAATCTGTGGAATGTGTTCTAAGGAAAGAGTTTCAAATACATCATCCAAAATAGAATAAGCGGCAAAAATTTTGTCATTTTCAGTCAAAGGAATATTAAATATATATTTAGAAATAATTTAAGAATGACAAAGAAATGATTTTTCCAGATTCCTTGATGAAATGTTATTAATTGGAATGGATTTTTGGGGTTTGAAGTAGCGGTAATTCTTGAAGGCAACCCTCCTTCAGCTAATAGCATAAAAGCACGAGTCCAACCAAGTTTTATGAGATTTTGTTGAATGTAAAGAAAATTGAATGTTTGTCTTTATGAATGAGAGAAAAGATTACCTTGGTTATAGGTTCTACACATTCTTAGAGACACCTCCCTTTGAAGCAATACCCATTCCTCTGTTAAACTCTGTTAAGACGGAAACCATTCACAATGAAGATTTGAAGTTAAAGAAACAGGATTCAGTATTAAAAGAAGGTTAGGAGGAACGCAGATAGGAAATATTTGACATAATAAGACGAAGGATTAAAAGTTAAGCTAAAATGCACAAAATAATAAAAGAGATAAGAAATGCATCAATTAACCATAAGTCAAGAAAACCAAACAATTGTTCGAGTATCTTTGTCTTCAGAACTAGAAAAAAACCATCTGCATAGGAGGACAGAAAAATCAACTAAATGATTATTTCATAGAAGTAGAAAAGGATAGGGTTCTATTTTGCAGTTAAGGTAGTCGAAGAATATGAAGTATTCGGAAGATCTAGAGATTAAAAATAGCACAGATAGTCCTAACCACTTTTATTCTTGAATACTTTTGACAAATGCTTCGACATCAGTTCTTGTTATTGATAAACCACTTCCTTTCCTGATGTTAAAACTCTTATCATAATTTTATAACAATTATTACGTTTTCTCTCCAGCAGTTCTACCCTGCTATATATATATATATATATATAAACTCTGAACTCTGTGAGGTAGCGTAATAAGATTGTTAAAAAGGGGAATCACAAATAGGTTTACAATATAAAAATAAAAGAGACTGAAACTAAAGGAGGCAAAACAAACAAAATAAGTTACTTATATTTTATTTACAGCAAGATAATAAACAAAAAAAACATTAATGGTAGCAAACATTTATGAGCAACTTAGGAGGCTATACAAATAATTAAAAGGTGTTAAACAAAATGTTAAGGGGAAAATGGGTCTCAAAAGAAGACGAAGGATAAGTTTATTGACTTTATCAAAGACATTTCGACATAAGGATAAGATCCTTATTTATCTCTAAACTTGCACAAGCTCAAGAACTTGTGTTTGCTGAACAAGAAGAAAAAGTTCTTCTAGGATGTTAATGAAAACATCACTCAGCTTTTGGCCACGACCAAATACCGGATTCAAGAATCCGTTCCTTCATTCCAATTAGCCACGACTAAAAGGACTAGATCCAAGAACCTAGTAAAGTCTTCTCTTCCGATAATTCAAATCAACTCCCTTTTATAGTCTGTGATCTTAAATACGCTACCAATTAATAATAATAATATAATAATAATAATAAAATAATAATAATAATATAATAATAATAATAAATATATTACAATTTATACAAGGAATAAATAAATTTAAGATAAAATAAAATAAAAAGAAAGTTAAAATGAGCTTTTTGAGCTTCCTCTTATATGAATAATTTTAATAGAAGAAAATCACATCTCGTAAATGTATTGAAGATAAAATAGTTTTACATTACCCTGGGCTTAGATTCAACCCATTTACGAAGATGAATTTCACAAAAAGTTTATGTAAAGGGTTTACCTACTCACATCATATCATAATTTCGGTATTGTTAATGGAAAATAATAAAAATAATATAAAATAGTATGAAAATATAACATAAATGTCAAATCGACCTCTCAGAAATCATTAAGAGTTTCTGATGTTTCTCAAAAAAAAAAACAAGTATCTCTACAAAAGATACTCAAACTTGAATCTCTGAGTATTTCAAACAAACGTTTGTTTGACAATAGTCACAACCGGCGGTCTAACATGAATGACCTCCAAAGAGCTACATCCACAAATGTTAGGATTGGAGCTTTTTAAGGCTCCCCGCAAGATTCTACCAACAAGGCAACAACTTCTTTGTTCCTTTAAACAACTTCTTCACATAATAAAATCATAGATAAATGAATAAATAATTATAAAATAATTCTCATAATATAATTTCTCTCATAATATTTCCATTAACAATATCAAACATATTAAACTAAACATTTCTATTTTAATTATTATTATAAGGGGAATTTCTAAAATTGGGTAAATCATTACTTTGTTCACTTTCATTATTAACATTAAATATGGGGTCCCTGTAGGGTAAAGGTTTTATATACATACATAAACATTTTTAAGATTTTACTTTAACTTCTTCTCTCTACTTTCAAGTTTAGATCTAGTATTAAACTGATTTAGAAAACTTTTAAAATTAGTTTTCCCATTAAAAAATTTAAGTTTTCCTACAATATTAGAAAAGTTAGGCATATTAAAATTTTCATTTTGAACTTCTACTGCTTCTGCCATGATAAACATTTAAAATGACCTTAAATCTATATATAATGTTTTGTTTTGCCAATTTGAAATCTCAGTCTTATGAATATAATATAAAAGGGGGAAAATCTATATTTCAAAAAAAAAAATGTCCCAATGAATTTAATACTGTCCCTGCTTATACTTTAAAGACAGTTTCAAGCCGTTATCCCCAATATAAGGATCTATTACTGTAACCAACATAAGGGTATGCCACCAATATAAGGGTCCACCAATATAATTGATCCCCGCACAGCCACCAATATAAACTCTGAACTTTGTGAGGTAGCGTAATAAGATGGTTAAAAGGGAATCACAAAGTCAGGTTTACAATATAAAAATAAAGGGAGACTGAAACTTCAAAGGAGGCAAAACAAACAACAAGTTACTTAATAATATTATTTATAATATAGCAACTTAAGGCTATACAAATAATTAAAAGGTGTTAAACAAAATGTTAAGGGGAAAATGGGTCTCAAAAGAAGACGAAGGATAAGTTTATTGACTTTGGTCAAAGACAGGACTTCGACATAAGGATCAAGATCCTTATTTAATCTTTAAACTTGCACAAGCTCAAGAACTTGTGTTTGCTGAACAAGAAGAAAAAGTTCTTCTAGGATGTTAATGAAAACATCACTCAGCTTTTTGGCCACGACCAAATATCGGATTCAAGAATCCGTTCCTTCAATTCCAATTAGCCACGACTAAAAGGACTAGATCCAAGAACCTAGTAAAGTCTTCTCTTCCGATAATTCAAATCAACTCCCTTTTATAGTCTGTGATCTTAAATACGCTACCAATAATAATAATAATAATAATAATAATAATAATAATAATAATAATAATAATTATAATAATAATAATAATAATAAATATAGTACAATTTAAGGAATAAATAAACTTAAGATAAAATAAAATAAAGAAATGTTATAAATGAGCTTTTTGAGCTTCCTCTTATATGAATAATTGTTAATAGAAGAAAATCATATCTCGTAAATGTATTGAAGATAAAATATTTTATATATATATATATAATATATATATATATATATATATATATATATATATATATATATATATATATATATATATATATATATATATATATATATATATATATATATATATATATATATATATATATATATATATATATATATATATATATATATATATATATATATATATATATATATATATATATATATCCGGCTATTCAATCTTTGTAACTATGGTGCCAAGTTTTACTTCTACACAAACATCAATGGAATGATTCATCTTTGACACTCTGAAGACACCTTAGTATCAATCAAAAAAGGTTGTAGATGAGCAGGTTTATTCTATCTTCAACTAAATTTTTCTCTTCTCAAAATCTATGGTTTGATTATACTTGTTCTCTAGCTATCCAGTGTAGAGACACTAGATATCAGGTATTGAAAAACTCATTCATTCACAGAAATTTAAAGATAAAAATAAGAGAAAAAAGTAAGTTTATCAAATGAGTGTTACTTACGGAGACCATACTGGTGATCTCTTATAAGTTTACAAGATTTAAGAATTGTCCAAATTTTTATGTGAAAGATAGATTTGAAAACTTTTAATGAAATAAAGGTTAAAGAAAAAAGACGATTTCTAGAGGGTCGAGAAGGGTTCTCTAACTTCGGCACACTCTGAATTTGCTAACGCTTCCGGCAAAGGAGAAAACTAATATATATATATATATATATATATATATATATATATATATATATATATATATATATATATATATATATATATATATATATATATATATATATATATATATATATATATAATATATATATATATATATATATATATATATATATATATATATATATATAATATAAAAATTATAAAACAAATTAAAATTAATTATTTATTTTTGATAAAAAAAATAAAATAAAAATTCTGAATATTTTTATATTTTTATATTTTTATACGACGCATTTTGAAAGAATACTTTTTTTTTTATAAATAAAATATATTAAACTAATTTTTATTTCTGACAACATATATATTTTTTTATGTAATGAATTTAATTGACATGAAGACTAAACAAAGCCAATTCATTTTTTATTAGGAAAAATTAATGAAACTATAAATGGCAGAAAGAAAGAAAAAGAGAGAGATAGGTAGATATTGATAGATATATAGATAGATAGAGAGTGAAAGTTCGATAAATGGATAGGTAGATAGATTATTATAATAGATTATCGATAGGCATAGATAAGCTGGTGGATAGATAAATAGATAGACAGAGAGATAGAATTCTAATTCGTGTCGCATGAGCTCTTCTCAATGGAGGAGGTATGCGAAGGAAGAGTTCATAAGAGCAGTTTCCATTGTAATAGTGATAGTAAGAGAGAGAGAGTGACGCAACAATTCGACAGGGTGAAAGAAACTGGAGAGAATTAGTGAGAGCGGGAGAGTTGATGAGACGAAGAGCCCTAGACTCCACCTTTTCCATGAGAGCTGTATGAGTGGAACCCCATAGATGTGTGAGGGGTACTCCATACAAAGTTTAACAACACCTCTATAGAGAACAAGCAACTGGGGTGGCGTAAAAAAATTCTGAAGGTGCCTCAGATTACCCAACCACGTAGAAGTTTGTTTAGAAAAACAAATTATGCGATCTTTCCAAGAAATATTACGAGAGAAAGAAACACCGACAATATTAAGAACAGATGAATGTTTAAGTTGAGTATTTTCGAAGAAGATATCATAGTTGTGTGAAAGATTGTGTCGAGTAGAGAGATGGAGACTCTGAGCTTTTGAGGCATTGAAAATGACTAATGTTTTCTCTTCCCCAATTTGAAATACGTGAAAGATCAGAGGTTAGTTGCTCCAAGGCAACCCTCCTTGGGTCTATTAACTTCTGTTGGGAGGGGAGTTTTTCAAACTGGAAGGAATAATGAGAGGTGGAGTCATCAGCATAGGAGTAGATAGGAGATGAAGTTATAGAGAGAAGGTCATTAATGAGAAGTAAAAAGTGTTGGGGATAGGACAGAACCTTGTGGAACACCACTATTAATAGATTTAAAGGATGAATGGTGGCCGTCTTCAACAGATACTATAGTGAGTGAAGCTAGAGTGAAGGTCACAGAGAGAAAGATAAATACCGAAAGAGGAATGTTTAAAAATCAAAGCTTTGTTCCAGACTCTATCGAAGGCTTTCGGTATGCTTAGCGCCACAGCAAAATATTCACAGAAATGCCGAAGAGCGGAAGACCAGAAGTCAGAGAGAAGAGAAAGTAATCACCAGTAAAGAGTTTCTTGCGAAAGCCATACTGGCACTCAGAGATAAGATTTGAGATGTTTCCAAATCTTCCTGTTAAGGATAGATTCGAAAACTTTAGAAGGAACGGAAGTTAAAGAAATTGAACGGTAGTTAGAAGGTTGAGACGGGTTCCCCTTTTTCGAGACAGGTTTTATGAGCACACGTTTCTAGCAAGAAAGGGAAGACAGAAGTAGAAAAACAGAGATGAAATAGTTTACCAAGGCAGGGTGCAAGTTCGGAAGCACAAGTTTTGAGAATCACAAGAGGGATACCATCAAGACCATACGCCTTCTTAGTATTAAACTCAGAGAGAGAAGAAATGACATCATTAAAAGAAATTTTAATTTTATGCACAAATGAGTTGGAGGGGATTGAAGGAGGAGGAGGAATAGCTCCGCAATCGTCTATCAATTTGAATTAGAGGCTAAAGTTTGAGCAAAGTGTTCAGTTTTAGAAGAAGACAAAACGGCAGTTGAACCATCAGAAGATACTAGAGGAGGGAAAGAGGAAGAAGCAAAGTTAGAGGTGACATTTTTTTTTTTTTTTTTTTTTTTTTTTTTTTTTTTTTTTTTTTTTGCAAAGTGCCAGAAAGGAAGTGAAGAAAAGGAACCAAAAAGATTATTGCACTTTCTACGGAGAAATATATATATATATATATATATATATATATATATATATATATATATATATATATATATATATATATATATATATATATATATATATATATATATATATATATATATATATATATATATATATATATATATATATATATATATATATATATATATATTTAGATGGAGCGATACCAAAATTTTTTACCGATACCGATACCTAAAAATATACCGATACCGATACCGGTATCGGTATCGGAAAATATGCCGATACCGATACCGATAAAACCGATATACCGATACCGATATATATAATACCGATACCGATACTGAAAAGGTCGATACCGATACCGATACTATCGGAAAATATGCCGATACTATATACGATACCGATATTCAACTCCATCCCTAATTATATATATATATAATATATAATATTATATATATATATATATATATATATATATA
>SEYY01010145.1:55000-107500 GCA_009176605.1 Armadillidium nasatum
AAGGAAAAGAGGGGCAGAAAATGAGAGTGGATTCGTTGGGTTTGGGGGATTTTATAATTAAAAAAAAAAAAAAATAACTAAATATAAAGCTGCAATTTTGAACTATTGCATGCTGCTTGTGTGCGCATTCGACTTACAGAATCTCCGGATGCAAGAAGTTTAAAATAACCAATCAACGAATAGGAGATTGCAAACATGGGAAACAATTGAATGTTCCTGTTTGATCAGGTGTGATCGACCTTTCCAATATTCAAGTGTAAAACTAAAGCCTGCATTATAAAGTGTGTCTTACTCGCTCTAGGTTATCAAAGTTTTGGTCGTAAGTTAATAAAATTTGCTACGAACAAACCTTGGTATGTAAGTGGAGAGGTAGAAAAAAGGTCGTGCCACTTACCACATGTTCAACATCAGCATTTAAGAAATTTAGGGTTCCAAGAAATCAAACTAGACGTTACTCTTAAGCCAGCTGCAGAGAAAATATTTAGCAAACTCTTTTCGTGGGACACTTTGCTGTAGCAATTGTCAGGTGATCTATATAAACAAATGTAAATATATTTTAAAATATAATTTAATCAGTTATTTAATTAATGTAAGCAATCATTTAAATTATTTAATATCATAAAAGCGATATGTAGGAATATAAGATAAGGTATGAGTCAAACGAAGATTTTAAAAAGACTTTGGCGGCAACCATGATTAAAAATAATGGAACCAACGAAATTCTGAATAATTGAAAATCATTTATTTCCTTCATTTAAAGTAAACTGATGATCCGAAAATGCTAAAATAATTATCAGTAATAATTTGCAAACAAATCTATCTGATTAGGAATTCGTGGAACATGATTCATAGAACATTTCGCTCCAACAATCTTCATTATCTTTAAAGAATCTTTACAGTGGAACACCCCCTAATTAGCCCTTCTTTGAAGATCGAGTCATTTCTAAGGGACTTTGGCAGCAACCTTCAGTAATTCATATATATATATATATATATATATATATATATATATATATATATATATATATATATATATATATATATATATATATATATATATATATATATATATATATATATATATATATATATATATATATATATATATTAGTCTTCTTCTCTCTCTTCTCTCTCTCTCTCTCTCTCTCTCTCTATATATTTATATATATAAATATATATATATATATATATATATATATATATATATATATATATATATATATATATATATATATATATATATATATATATATATATATATATATATATATATATATATATATTAAATATTAAAATATGAATTTAAGTTCTGCATAAATAAATTTCTTGGAAAGCCGTTTCAGTTGCAAACAAGATATTCATCCGACCAGTCGACCAGTCGACCCTTTCTGCATTCGCAAAATGGAGGTAGAGAGAAAGTTCTCCTGTAGGTGACGAAATACTCAAAGACCATATGTGGCTATTCTGTCACCATTCGGGAGTTCTAAAGCATCTTTAGTAACCCTTGAAACAAAAGTTTAGTGGACGGGGTACATAGAAACCCTTTCAGAGGGCCCTACTACTAACTCCCCTTTCCTGTATAAGTTACATTTCGTGTCAAACGGACAATGTTAGTCGCTAAATTAATTATTTAGGTTTCCCTAATATTTAAAAATTTATAACAGTAATATGTTACCATTAAAATTTATTGTTAACGTCATTTTCTAACTAATCATAGAATAATAATAAAAAAAGACATTGTATTATGAAATTAATAACAGATATATATATATATATATATATATATATATATATATATATATATATATATATATATATATATATATATATATATATATATATATATATATATATATATATATATATATATATATATATAGCGAAGAAAACATTTAGATTCATTTTATTTTTAAATGTTTCGAATTGGCAGATTTAGTTCATCATCATTACAAGTCCAAAATAATACTCCATTTAAAGTCCATTCCTTTGATTCACGGTCAATTCCACGAAATAATGAATTTTAACAGGCAATTCTGAGAAGAAATAGTGTTTTCTATTATAAAAGTTAATGAAAAATTTAGAAGCTTTTAACATTTTGAGGTGCTTGAAACGAATATATTATTTCTAATATTATTATTATAGTTTATAAGTGATTGAGAATCATTTATGCTGTGAGTATATATATATATATATATATATATATATATATATATATATATATATATATATATATATATATATATATATATATATATATATATATATATATATATATATATATATATATATATATATATATATATTCACACATCAGGAGTGGCTTCGTGACGTGGTTGCAGATTTGTGCAACCACCACTATACGCAACTAGCTAGTGTGCAACAGTTATTTATTACTTTTTATTTCTTGATTTTTTTAATAGGATTAAATATTTAATTGCCTCTTATTATAATAACACTCCAGTGAAACTATTTAATATAAAAAAAAATCAAACAATTTTGATTAGTTATTCCAAACGAAGGAAACTTTATAGTTATAAAAATTTAGTAAATGCATACTTTAATATAACGAATGATAGAATTATGTGTGCACACTTGCCGCTCGAACGTTTTTATTAGTACGATGTGGTTGCAAATGGAATGCAACCGACCGTACAAACCTTCGTTTATAGTGCAAGAAACATTTTGAAAGTAATTTTAAGAAAAGTATACATATTTCAATTTTTGTTCTCCACAATTTAGAATATTTTTATATTTATTATTATTTATATTATTATTATTATTATTATTAGTATTATTATTATTAGTATTATTATTATATATTATTATTATTATTATTATTATATTATTATTATTAGTATTATTATTATTAGTATTATTATTATTATATTATTATTATTATTATTATTATTATTATTATTATTATTATTATTATTATTATATTATTATTATTATTATTATTATTATTATTATTTATTATTATTATATATTATTATTATTATTATTATTATTTATTATTATTATTATATTATTTTATTATTTATTATTATTATTATTATTATTATTATTATATTATTATTATTATTATTATATTATTATTATTATTATTATTATTATTATTATTATTATTATTATTATTATTATTATTATTATTATTATTTTATTATTTTATTTTTATTTATTATTTATTTTTATTTTTATTTTTATTTTTATTTTTATTTTTATTATTATTATTATTATTATTATTATTATTATTATTATTATTATTATTATTATGTAAATAAGTTTTCATTGTACAAAGGTTCTTCAATGTTTTCGAGCAAAATGTTCCTCCTTAGGCATAATATGAACCTACTCCGACAAAATTACAAAGGTTATTTTTTAATTTTTTGTACATCATGTTGGCGTAATTTCTCCTGCCCTTCAATCTCAATATGTATGCTATGTCTAATATTTTTATACACACGTGCTACTATATTCTCCATCAATCCCATTTTATTTATGACAAATATAAGAAAAATTCACAGCAACAAACAGTTTCTCGTTCTTAATCGTGAAGAGAGATTGTGCTTGTTTATCTTACAATTTTTTTGCCCGATATATATAAAAAATAGTTGGCCTACAAGGAAAAGGTAAAAAAAAATTTTTTTTTATTAACTTTTTAAGATGGATGGTTTACGGTATATATATATATATATATATATATATATATATATATATATATATATATATATATATATATATATATATATATATATATATATATATATATATATATATATATATATATATATGTGTGTTGCGAAATGTAAGATGCAACCAATTTTTCTAGTTATTAACAATTTTGAACTGTGTATCTTGGGCCCCTTGTTCATAGAGACTTTTTTTTATATAATTGGGGTGTGTGCGACGAGGGGTTGAAGTTTGACCAAGCAATTCTGAAGCACTCTGTATATATATATATATATATATATATATATATATATATATATATATATATATATATATATATATATATATATATATATATATATATATATATATATATATATATATATATATATATATATATATATATATATATATATATATATATATATATATATATATATATATATATATATATATATATATATATATATATATATATATATATATATATATATATATATATATATATATATATATATATATATATACTTATATATGTAATGTTTTCAGCTGAATGATTACCAACGGTTATTCTTCCTTTAATAATTAAAGAAAATTTATTATTATTCGTGAACCGCATGTCCCATTTATGGACAAGCAAAGATTTTAACAAAAAATAATTTAGAATTGTAAAGCTGGCTTTTTATTATTTGTGACCTTCTCACTTATAATCATTACAAATTATCCAAAAATAAGTTTGAAAACCAATTCCACCAGACTGTGAACTATGAAGACCAGAACTTTTGTCCTATTTGCGGTCATTATGATGACAGGAAATTTAATGTTTAGTCGCGGTTTAGACTACTGGCATGAATTCAAATCCTTTTTCACGATCTAAGATTGCACAAGTCAGTGGAACTAAAGAACTTGCCTCTTTTTCTCTTTTGACATGCACAACTCTGGCATCAGCAAGCCACTGGCCCACTCTTTCATGCTTTGATCAAGGATATTGCGCCATATTAAATTACAAACCATCTGAAGCAGACGTTGATCCTAATGATGGCATCGAATGCATGATGAAAATTTCAGGTTTGTCAATAATTATAACTCTGTTTAATTAAATAATTTGTAAAACACAATAAATTCCTCTGAATAAAATCATGGACATATAAATTTTTATTTAACAGTACTATAAGTTATTATAGAAATTTCATAATCTGTTCAAGAAATACCAATTAGATTGCCAAATAAGCAATTATTCCATATGACTATAAGCAAAAATATTTCTTCTAACTTCACTTTCGCTCCTCGGGATTAAGTCCTGACGGCTCCTAATGTTTCTTGCTTTCTGCAAAAATTGAAATATTAGTTCTTTTAAATCATATATCTTCATCTAGCTTTATTTTAGAAGACTACACTAGTGCTGCACTTTCTTTTCCCCTTTCACCTCATTAATGACTTAATAGAGCGACCTCTTTCATGGGTGTGTATTCCATTTTCTCATAACTTCACACAAGAAAACGTACGAACCTGATAGTAATCTTCCAGAGTTTTTCAAAATATGAACTTGCATTTTGCTTTTATAGATGTTTTTCTACAATAAAAATTACTTTTCATTATGGAATTAGTATATATATATATATATATATATATATATATATATATATATATATATATATATATATATATATATATATATATATATATATATATATATATATATATATATATATATATATATATATATATATATATATATATATATATATATATATATATATATATATATATATATATATATATATATATATATATATATATATATATATATATATATATATATATATATATATATTTCTTCTGATAAAAGAGACACATATTCAAACCTTTACCTATCATCCTATTTTTCTATTATGTTCTCTCTAAATCTTTTCAGTCTATTTTTAATTATAGCATTATAAGCATCTTAATCAAATTCAACTAATATTTGATCGCCTGTGTAACTTCCATTAGAAACAATAGAATTTGGATCTTCTGTCCCTTCTATAAGTTATTTGACTTTAACATTTCGGTAAGCCTATTGCTTTTCAGCTGGGTATATATAGTTTTTCAAAGAGCCTGGAATATAAACTTTATTTTCAAAATTTCATCATTCATTTTCTATCTTCTATCTCTAATATATTTTCTTGTATATATAGCTTTATAGCACTTATTTTAAACGACTATTGCACTTTCGCTAGGCCTACTTTAACATGACGCTTACAGAGCCCAGTTTTACACTTTATCTGCGCTTATGCTTGCTAATGTTCTACCTTTCATTTCATATCCAGTCTACCTTTAGGTGATGATCCCAACTTTCACTACAATGTTTTTGAAAAGAAATTAACGTATTAACCCATAACAAAAGCTTTTCAGGGAGTTTCAAAGAAACTAACCACTGATTTATATATTATATTTATAATATTATTATATACTAAATTTATTATATATTATATTTATTATATTTATTCATCTATTATATCTATAAGTAAACGGTTGTTTTCAATGCCTCAAAAACCCAATACCTTAATCACTATTAAGATCGTCATATTCTACACAACTATAACGCCATGAAGACATGCCATTCAATTGTTCCTTCTTCTCAAATCTAAACATACTTGCCTCTTTATTTCTTATCCGATCTATATATATATGATATATATATATATATATATATATATATATATATATATATATATATATATATATATATATATATATATATATATATATATATATATATATATATATATATATATATATATATATATATATATATATATATATATATATATATATATATACCTTCTAAATACTGCTACTTAAACATTTAAAAAATGATAAGAAAAATTTCAAATTTTTATTTCTGCTTTTTCTACATTTTGAAGAGAACTCTGAAAATTTATTTAGTTATTTACAGTCTTGTTATATAATTTATTATGAATGTTCAACCTGCCACAAATTGAAAAAAAAAATTTATTGATTTATTTATTATTATTTATTTATTTATTTTATTTTTACAGGCTAGAAGTCAATTAAAACTAGAAAGCTAATGATGGAATGTTCATAATAAAGAATAAAGGAAGGTCACCAATCACTCACAACTTTTAATTTATATATATATATATATATATATATATATATATATATATATATATATATATATATATATATATATATATATATATATATATATATATATATATATATATATATATATATATATATATATATATATATATATATATATATATATATATATATATATATATATATATATATATAATATACTTTTTCAAAACATTAATTTGTTAAACTGAAATTGATTAAATATTCAAAATACTCTTGATTTTATTTAAGGTTTTTGAGACATGATTTCAATTTAAATTATTTATTGCAATAATTTCTTTACATTGTGTGTAAAATAAAAATAAAATTTTAATATAAAATAAAAAAAAAAAAAAATATATATATATATATATATATATATATATATATATATATATATATATATATATATATATATATATATATATATATATATATATATATATATATATAATATATATATATATATATATATATATATATAATATATCTTTCTAAATCCACTAATTGCTCGTGGATAAAAATATTTTGAATTTTCAATTCTGCTATACTGGGAATCGAATCATCGACCTCTTGGATAGTAAGCAAGAACGTTACCTCTCGAGCCAAGATATATATATATATATATATATATATATATATATATATATATATATATATATATATATATATATATATATATATATATATATATATATATATATATATATATATATATATATATATATATATATATATATATATATATCAGGGTGATTCAAAATTATAGTAAAAATTTTTGGTAACTGATAAGACATGCAAAAATAAAGGTAAAAGTTCCTATAAAGGTATGACGTAATGTGCTTAGTTTTCCGTCTGGCTGTCTGTATGTGTTTGTTACTAAATATTTTGTATCTACGAAACCAAGTAAGTTACAAACTCTAAATTTGGGATTGTTGACCAAAACAACCAACTACCGTATAAATGCACTGTCTGTTTGTGTTACGCATTACTTTGTAACTCATTGACTGTGTGTGTGTCTTGCGTGTTTATTTCGTTATTGAATATGGAACGTAATTACCACGTGTATTCATACTCTGAACTAGCTGACATGCATTTAATGTATGGGATGGGACGCTGCAATAGTTCTGCAGCAAGACGTTTGTACCAAGAGAAATATCCCAACCGAATTTGTCCAAGCGCAAGGTTTTTTTGCCACTATTCATCAACGCCTGTCTGAAACAGGTTATTTTCAGTCCAAAGAAGCACCACTTAATGCAGGCAGACCCCGATCTACTAGGACTGTTGATTTAGAAGAATTAGTTCTTAATGAAATATCTGAGCATCCTGAAAAGAGCACGCGAGAATTGTCACTACAGTTTAATTCGAACCAATCTAGTATTTGGAGGTTACTGCACGAGCAACAGTTACACCCGTACCACGTCCAACAGGTGCATACTCTATTGCCACGTGACTATGCTCCTCGTGTTGTTATTTGTCAATGGTTTTTGGACAAATGTATTGACCCAAACTTTTTATCGAAGGTTTTATTTACCAACGAGGCTCACTTTACAAGAACAGCTATCGTTAACGTTCATAACGAACACATTTGGGCAGACGAGAATCCTCATGCCATCAAACAGAATCGTTCACAACATCAGTTTTCAGTAAACATTTGGGCAGGAATTTTAAATGATCATCTACTTATGTTCGAGCTTCCTCCCAGGCTTAATGGCATAATCTACTTAAACTTTTTGAAACATGAGCTCCGTACCTTGCTTGATGATGTACCTCTTCAGTTGCGCCACAACATGTGGTTTATGCATGATGGGGCTCCTGCACACTTTAGTGCTGCAGTTCGTGAACACCTGAATGACACCTTTCCCAATCAATGGATAGGTCGAGGTGGCCCAGTTCCGTGGCCAGCAAGGTCACCAGACCTAAATCCTTTGGATTATTACCTTTGGGGACATTTAAAGACCTTAGTATACTCTTCTCCAATCAACACCGTTGAAGACCTACGATTAAGGGTTATGAACGGAATTGAAACGATCAAACAGACTCCTGGAATATTTGAACGGGTCCGACAATCGATGAGAAGACGCCTGGACTCGTGCATTGGGAACAACGGAGGTCATTTTCAACATCATCTTTAGTCTTTTGATATCATTTGTAGGTGGTGCTTTAGATACAGTATGTTTATGTTGTACAAAATTAAACTTTTCATACAATAATAATATGTTTATTTACACCTGCTATTCCGAATGAGTTATTCGTACCTCAAATACTTTTAAAGTCCACCATTTTTAAATTTAGAGTTTGTAACTTTATTGGTTTGTTAGATACAAAATATTTAATAACAAACACACACAGACAGCCAGATGGAAAACTAAGCACATTACCTCATACCTTTATAGGAACTTTTACCTTTTATCATTGCATGCCTTAACAGTTACCAAAAATTTTTACCATAATTTTGAATCACCCTGTATATAAAAAGGAGCTGTGTCGGGAAATCTCAAGAAATACTTATCATGCAGATTCCCGAACGGGTCCCTCCCAACTGCACTCTGACATGGTGTAGCAAGGTCTAGATTCTATACGTCATTCGCAGACCAATAAAATATATATATATATATATATATATATATATATATATATATATATATATATATATATATATATATATATATATATATATATATATATATATATATATATATATATATCAAATCTTTCTAAATCTACTAACTGTTCTTGGATCAAAATATTTTGAATTTTCAAGTCTGCTATACTGGGAATCGAGCCATCGACATCTTGGATGGTAAGCAAAAACGTTACCTCTCGAGACAAGACAGTACAATATTTCTCAATAAATACTTATCAAGCAGACTGTTTGATAAGTATTTTAAGGAAACAAATAGAATTTTTAGACATACTTTGAATCATGAATTTAAAAATTTACTATTCACTTCTCACCTTGGACATTTCAGAGTTGATTCTTACATACATAAGCACACATACATATAAAATAACAGGAAGTTAGATATAGCCATTTGAAGATTGCGTATAGGCCATACCGGCCTCAAATCTCGCACCAAAGATTAATAACATCATATGAACATCAAAAACCTAAAGTAAGTAAGAAAAAAACTACCACTTATAGAAGAATATAACTAAAAATTTTTGGTTTATATTTTGTTCCTTTCTGTCAATTTTTGACAAAGGAAAAAATATTGCGAAGCCACTGTAAATTTTGTACATTAAATTTACGTTAACTTCGTCATGTTAAAAAGTATCTAAAGAGAAGCAAAAAAAAAAAAAAGAAACAAAAATAAATAAATAAATAAACATATAAAATAAAAATGTTAACGAAACGCTAATTCATCGCTTCCTATAAGTAAACATTGTGGAACTATTATGAACGATAAGAACACTCCCTTGATTTTCTGTAACGTCAATAACAAAACACGTCAAACAAAAATACGGCGGATTTTGGCTTTCTCTGAACCCTGTAGCCAATACCGTACATTTGTGACTGATGAAGTTATATGGGTTTGGAATGAAAATACAAATGGAACTATTTGTAATTAAAGATGTACTATAGGAAGAATTAATTTAGATGTTTTAGTTGTTAAGTATTGCATAGATAGAAATTATTATATAAAATAAACTTCGATTTCTATATGCCTACCACTTGGCGGACTGATAATCATACAAAACAGATTTGTAGAACTAAATCGGTGCCTAATAACTTAGCATAATAAGCACTTAAGGTGGTAATTGATAGGAAAAATGATACGCAATATATTAAGTTTTATTTTACTATTGAGTATCTTGAAGTTAATTAATGCACTAGGAGAAGTTATTTATGCAATTAATGCAGGTAAGAAACTATGAAATTATTCCTTATACCTATTATAAGCTTTTATTTAAAAATTTAAAACTGTGTATAGGTGAGATTTTAGAACTTTAGAATTGGGGTTATAACTGTTGAATTGGTGTCAGTAAAAATTTACGGTTTTTAATGCAGGGTTCATCTCTTACCTGATATTTAGTTGTTATTCAAAATAGGCTTAGGTGTAGATTGTTTCTGACCTTCGATATTTTTTATATCGATATTTTTTTATGTCGATATTTTACTTTAATCGATACTTTTATACCTAACGAATAAGTGTAATTTGTTCTTTTCAGTTCTGATACCTTAAATTTAGGTTATGTTATAAACTATAAGTACATTAAAATTATTATTATTATTTAGGTTAAATGACGGCATCTTCGGTAGTTCAGGTTATGATAAGTCGAATTAGGTTCTGCTAGAAAAGTAAGTAAGTAATAATTGTGTGTATGTCTAGTGTAATAGTACCTCTGGCAACGTTCTTGTTTACGTTAGGCATCTCTGATATTTTCGATTATCAATATTTTCGGACAATGGAAAGTCAGAAACAATCTACACCTTTACCTTCAAAATATAAACTGAAAATGTATATTGTAGAAAAACTATTTAAATAGGATGGAAAATCAAATTCAATAAATTTAAAAATGGTTAAAGTATTAAAAATCCTGTTATAATATGAAATAATTAGTCTGACTACACTGAATATGCCTACACCCGATAGTGATATAGGCAGAACATCATAAAAATTATCAATATTTCATACCATTATTACTAGATATTTGAAATACTTAAAAGTCTATTTTAGCACCTTTTTATTTATTTTTATTTAGGTTAGGCCTATTTGCTGACCATTAGCATTTATTTGCCCTTTAAGTCAGGGTTAGGATAAGTCAAACTAATTTGTTAGATTTAATAATTTATATACCCATATTAGTATCTATATATTTTCCAATTATCTTCCTCTGCCTATTTCCTTACTACATATTGTTAAAGTTGCAGAAAAAAGCCAAGGTTTATGATGTTTGAAATTAGTTTTACTCCCTTAAGTACATTTTAATTTAGCAAATTTTATTTTTCACCCCATTTAAATAGTTTTCTTCAATGTGCATCACATTTCCAGTTTATATTTTGAATAATAACTAAATATTAAGTAAGAGACAAACCTTGCATATTTACTAAATTTAGTCCATGGCCACATCTTTGTATTTCCAATATATTTAAAATATTGTCAAAATATGCTGAAATGCATTATACACACCTTTATTTAAATGCAGAAAAGTAAAAAATGTACATAAAAAGAAATCAATATTCCAAGTACAAAAGCTAAATATCTTTTGATTTTATTAATTAATTCAATTTATTATTTTGCAGTTTTCAGATGTTGGTATTATTATTTTCCTTCAAAAGGAAAAAATAAAGTAGACCACAAAATAAATATATTTTTTTAAACCTCTGTAAATCAAGAAATTAAATTTTTTTTTTTTTTTTTGGTATTGTTTAGTGAAAAGCCTAATAACTGATTTTCACAATTTTTGCAGAGAATGTTGCAAATGTATTAAAATGAAGAATAAACGTAATAGAAAGTGTCAATGAGGACTATGGCTTTGGACTGACCAGTTCCCTGGCTAACCCCAGTTATTTTTACTGGCTTTGAGCAGGGCAAATAATCAGGGAAAACTTAGGTTAATTACAAATTATACTTAATAGTGGATTAAATCAAACCAAATATAAGAAAATTGAGATTAATTCCATTATTCCTTCATTACATATTGAGTGGAGCAAAATGAATGCAACATAAAAGAGGAAACAAACAATTCATTCACTTAAATCATTTCACCATCAGAATCTTGAACATTTACATCACAAGGTTTAGAATATCTGTACTTTACACTAATGATTTCTTTGTTTAATGCAGATAACACTCATTTTACTGCTTTTATATTCAACATAATATAGTATAAAATAGCTATGGTTGCTGGAATCTGAATCATAGCTGCCATAATAGACATGGTAGTCAGAACTTAAATATACGTATTTTTTGTGAACTGTAACCTATTAAATAAATAAATTGATAATAAGCTTTTATAATTTTTTTCTTAATTTAAAGTATTGAGAGAACCAACTTTCGCCAGGTTATTCCTATTTGCTAGCCAAATGCATAGATTTACCCTTCTTGGTAGTAAGAGTAAACAAAAAGCTGTTATGGTGAAATAATTTGAACATTTTTAAGATATTTATAAATTGTTGAGTAAAATGTATGTTTCACCCCACATTGCATTTCACCTATAATAGCTATGTTCACACTATTTTTCCATGTTTATAGTTCATTAGAATATATTTCAAGTATTCTTTCAATAACATTAAAGTCTCAGTACTCTGACTCTTTTATTTAATTATATAGCTTATTAGTTATAAAAAATTGTGTTTTCTACCCAATTTTATAAATGAAGTTCCCAATTTCAGGTGTTGTAATTAGTTTAATATAACCCCAAATACCTAATTAAGTGTGGACAAATAGATAAGGAATGTACAAAAGTAAATTGGCCTGTCACAAATAATAATTTTTATATTTCATCTGAAGAGTGTATACAAATAATAGCTTTTAAAGGAATAATGCTTAGTTGCTACTAATGTAAAATGGTAAATTATTTTTTTTTGCCATTTTACATTAAAATTCTTTCAATAATGTATACAAAACTGTATTTGTTATTTGTATTGGTTTCAAAGTTTCTATTTCATTATTGTTTGTTGCTCAAGCTAGCCTAAATAAATATTTTAATTAGTGATCTTCTTTCACCAATAACTTAGTTCAGCAATAAAAAATTTTAAGAAACGCAAATATACAAATATGCTGAATCCAAATATGCAACCAGATTTTGTCTCATACACTGTAGGTAAGGTAATGAAACAAAGACTGAAAGAAAACCAAAAATTTATTCAGTAAACATGTAATATTTTTCTACATGATCTCCTCGAACATCAATACATTTCTTCAAACTGTTGAACCCACTTCATGAAACTGGTTGAAAAGAAGTATTAATCTGGTTTCTGGAGCCATTCTGTCACTGCTTTCTTCACCTTATGATCTGAACCAAATCACTACCCAGAGACTTTCTTTCAACTTTGAAAATAAGGGAAAATTAAAGGTATTGGCTATATCAAACTGTAGGGTGGATAATGAATGACCTCGGAGTTCAAGCATTGAAACTTTTGAAGCGTCTGGGCACTGCAATTTGATCCAGCAATGTCATAATGCAGGATGAAAATTGTACAGTTTGGCCTTATTCAATGGATGTAGCTCTTCAATTTCTGGAGTTTCACAATAATGATCAAAGTTTACAGACATGCCTTTCAGCAGATATTCCAAATAGATGAGGCCCTCCACATATCGGAATGCTGTCATCTTGAGTTTATCAGCCAAGGGTTGAGTCTTAAGCTTTTGTATGCCAGGTGAGCTTGGGTATCTGAATTCCATAGAGGCTCATTTTCTTTCTATATTGCAGTGGTGAACCCATGTTTCTTTCATCTCCTGTTCCAGTGTTTTGAAGAAATTGGTCACCCTCTTCCCAATAACCGTTTAGAATTTCATTAACAATATAGACCTGTTGTTTTTTGTCCTCTTTCAGCTGTTTTCGCGCCCGCTAAACAGAAATTTTTTAATACTTTAAATCTGCAATTAATGGTTGAACACATTCTTCTGAAATTGCAAGCATGGAAGCAATTTCGGACATTTATTCCTCAATTTCTCTGAATAATGTCATCCATAGTATCCATTCCATATACCTTGAGCAAACAACAATGAATTTCAGCTGCAGCTGCATTCTGTACACCTTTGTCATGCAAAAATTCTATCATTGCACATTGCTTCAACAAAGTATCACTATTAGCTTCCATTTTTCTATTTTCAAAATAATGAAAGCAAATAACAATACTGTTCATGTGTCAGATCTATTCTACAAGCTTCAATCTTTCATATGCAGATCTGAACATGTTTATTCCTGTTTTCATTGCTTATCAGCGCATCAACAGATATAATTTTTTAGTCCACTCTTGTGTGTGTGTATATATATATATATATATATATATATATATATATATATATATATATATATATATATATATATATATTATATATATATATATATATATATATATATATATATATATATATATAATGTGATACTTTTGAAAGTCTTTTAAGTTTCTCAAAGATAGGGGTAATTTAGGGCAAGTCAGCCTCCCAACTATAAAGGAAATTCTTCAGTATAATTATTAGTAATATTGTCTCATATTATTCAGGTGGAGAAACCCATATAGATGTTTATGGCATTCGTTATGAGAGGGATCCCTTGCATGACAAAGTAGGAACCTCATCTGATTATGGAAAAAGGTTAATCATTGGAAGAATACCACCAGGAGATCAAGTGTGTATTTTAAAATTTTAATTTTTCATCTAGCTACTCTTTCTTTAATTTAGGGATATTTTTTTATGTATTCAATACTTTATATATATATATATATATATATATATATATATATATATATATATATATATTATATATATATATATAATATATATATATATATATATATATATATATATATATATATCAAGTATTCTTTTTCCCTAAAAATCACTTATATAAAACACAGTTCTTAAAATCAACTTTATTTATGTATTATACATTCTTTGATGTTATTATATATTATTATATCAGACTTTTCCTAGCTTTCGTGGCCTGTATCAGTCCACCTCTTTCAGGGCCAGTCTGAGAATGAAAGAGGTGGACTGATACAGGCCATGAAAGTTAGGAAAAGTCTGATATAATAATATATAATAACATCAAAGAATGTATAATACACAAATAAAGTTGATTTTAAGAATTGTGTTTTATATAAGTGATTTTTAGGGAAAAAGAATACTTGAATGAATATAAAAAGTGTATTCAAGTATTCTTTTTCCCTAAAAATCACTTATATAAAATAGTTTTATTTTTAATTAGCGCTAAAGAATATATATATATATATATATATATATATATATATATATATATATATATATATATATATATATATATATATATATATTATAAGTTGGACATTATCATGTTCAAAGGTTAAGTCAAAGGTTGATCCTACTTTCTTTAAAAAAATTTTTTAGATTAGATGAGAAGTAAAAATTAAAGAAAATTTTCATAATTAACTTTCCCTTTTCTTTATGTATTAGCTGTTAATACTAAAATTTTGCAGTAAAATAATTTTATTTTTTTTTAAATGTACCAAATATTGTAAGTACATATCTTTCTTTTTCATAAAATGATAAAAATCTCTTATTAAAACACAGGACTTAAGTATATTAAAACACAGGACTTAAGTAAAAGAAAACATAAGACATCACTGAAGAGGGTAATTGCTTTCTATCATTTATATAAACCTATTTTGCTATATTTCCAAGAAAGACATTGCAAAAATTTCTCCAAATATGAATTTAATTATTATAATCATCACTTAGATCAGAGGTACCCAAACGTTTTTTTTTTGTTGTAGAATCCTTGGGCAAATTTTCTAAAAAAAAATTAGAACCAATACAGATATTTTTTGGATAACCCAACCATTCTAAATTTAATATGACATGTAGAGAAACACAAATTGTTATAGAAAATTAAATAAAAATCCACCTAAAAAACTAGTTTTTAAATTTTGTAAATTTCTATCTAATTAGTTTAAAAAAACAAAAAGATTATATTTCGATCTTGCACCCTTTGCATCTTTGACTTTTTACTTCAGTCTTCCCTTCTCTTGGAAACATGCCCTCACTCAACCTGTGCTGAAAAAGGGGACCGCTCTCAATCTAACTACTGTCCCATATCTTTAACCTCCATTCCTTCTAAAGTTTTTGAATCTATCCTTAACTGGAAGATTTTGAAATATTTCAATTCTTCTAATCTTATCTCTGATTGCCAGTATGGCTTTTGTAAAAAACACTGCTGGTGATCTTCTTTCCCTTCTCTTTGATTCTTGGTCCTCCACTCTTTGGCATTTCAATGAATCTTTTGCAATCACTCTGGACATATCGAAAGCTTTTGATAGAATGTGGCACAGAGCTTTGATTTCTAAACTTCCCTCTTTCAGAATCTATCCTCCTCTCTGATTTCCTTTATGGTCATTCTATAGAAACTGTTATAAAAAGCCTCCATTCGTCATATAAATCTATTAAAAGTGGTGTTTCTCAAGGATATGTCTTATTCCCAACACTTTCCAATTTTCATTAATGACCCCTTTGTTACTTCATTTCCTATTACTCATGTGCTGATGACTCCACCTTTCATTACTCCTTTCAGTTTGAAAACTGCCCTTCACAACAGCAGTTAATAGATGCGAGGAGGATTTCCTTGGAGCAACTGACCTCTGATCTATTTTGTATTTCAAATTAGGGCAGAGAAAACATGATCATTTTCAATACCTCAAAAACTCAGTTCCTCCATCTGGCTATTCGACACAACCTTCCACACAACTATTCCATCATCTTTGAAAGCACACAACTGTAACCTTCATCTTTCTTAATATTCTCAGTGTTTCTCACTACCTTTCTTGGAAAGATCACATTACTTCTCTTTTGAAACAAGCTTCTAAGAGATTAGGTGTTCTTAGGTACCTTCAAAATTTTTTCACTCCACTCCACCCCACCCCACCCCACCCCACTTGCTTTCTCTTTAGAGGAGTGTTGTTCTTCCCTGTATGAGGTACACATCACACATCTTGGATGGTTCCACTCATACAGCTTTCCTTGAAAAGGTAAGAGTCCAGGGCTTTTCTTTTTTTTCAGCTGTTCCATTCTCACTAATTCTCTCCAGTCTCTTTTTGCCCATCAAATTGTTGCATCACCCTCTCTATACTATCGCTATTACAATGGACACTGATCTTCTGAACTCTCCTGTCGCATTTCTCCGCTATTGAGAAAGGCTTGTGTGACAACACTTTTTTACACAGTCTCATCCTTTCTCTGTTCAACACTCTGACCCAAGACTTTACTGCTATGCGCAATCTTACATGTACTCTACTAGTAAAGTCTGGAACACACTCCCTTTTTCTATTTTCCCAACTTCCTATGACTTACACACCTTCAAACGCCGTGTATAGGGACATGTTGGACTTTAACTCAACCAGGTTTTCGATTTTTTTCCCCCTAACTCTGGTAGAAATTTTAGTAGGCCTCTGGCCTTTGCCCACCAGAGATGAAATAATATATATATATATATATATATATATATATATATATAATATATATATATATATATATATATATATATATATATATATATATATATATATATATATATATATATATATATATTTTTTATTATTTTTCTCTCAGATTTTGTATCAGACTGAAAGATATCATCATTCTACATTTGGATATGAAATACCTTTGAAAGGAGATGGAGAATATGTGATTGTATTAAAATTTTGTGAAGTTTATTTTAATTCACCTAAACAAAAGGTAAGTTTGAATTTGATAGTGGAATAGTAATTTGCTAGCATTACTTCTTGTAAGTTTGAGAGTTTTCATTGCTTATTTTAAAGGCAAATCACTTTTTAGAATACTCCTTGATTCTATAAAATTGTGTCACACTTACTTTACATTCTACTTCTGGTTTAAAATTTTTTTTTGTTCTTATAAATATTACTTACAACTGCAAAACATTGTTAATTTATGAAATTAATTTTTTATCATTAATAGTAGTATTAATATTTGGTGCACCTTAAATATGCCAAGCTCGCATAATCTAGACATATTTAGTAAAATTGGTCAAGGTGTTGCTCATGATTAATATGTTACCTTCACTGTAGAGGGATATATAAAGGGTGGTTAAATTTTAAGGGCCGATGTTTGATTTTGAATAAAACACAAATTACTTAGGAATTTATTGTCATTTCTTTTTATTATGATAATTTGGTATGGTTCAATTATGTATGGAACAAAATATCGGCCAAATGGCCGCCGCGACCTCGGCGGCACACCTCCATCCGATGGTCCAAATTTTCGATGACGCTGAGGCATAATTGGGGTTCTATGCCGTTAATGTGCCGAATTATCTCATCCTTTAGCTCTTGAATTGTTGCTGGCTTATCGACGTACACCTTTTCTTTCAAATAACCCCAAAGAAAGAAGTCCAACGGTGTCAAATCACATGATCTTGGCGGCCAATTGACATCGCCACCACGTGAGATAACACGGCCATTGAATTTGTCGCGCAAAATAGCCATTGTTTCGTTAGCTGTGTGGCAAGTGGCACCGTCCTGTTGAAACCACATATCGTCCACATCCATACCTTCCAATTCGTGCCATAAAAAGTTCGTTATCATCTCACGATAGCGAACACCATTCACAGTAACTGCCTGACCGGCCTCATTTTGGAAAAAATACGGCCCGATGATGCCGCCAGCCCATAAACCACACCAAACAGTCACTCTTTGTGGGTGCATTGGTTTTTCGAAATCACTCTTGGATTAGCATTCGCCCAAATGCGGCAATTCTGCTTATTGACGAATCCACTGAGGTGAAAATGTGCCTCATCACTGAAGATGATTTTCCTCGAAAATTGATCATCCACTGTTGCCATTTCTTGCCACCATTCTGACCATTGACGACGTTTTGTATGGTCAAGAGGCTTTAGTTCTTGAGTCAATTGCACCTTGTAAGCGTTTAAATGCAAGTCTTTATGCATAATGTTCATCAGACGTTCACGACGACGAGTTGAAGTGGATGGCTCCTCAGCCACACTATCGCGAACAGCAGCAATATTTTCTGCAGTACGAGCTGTACGAGCATGCACTGGTCTTTTCAAATCTCCTACAGACCCGGTTTGCTCAAATTTTTTCACGATTTTTCCGATTGTACGCACATTTGGACGATTAAATTGACCAAAAAAATCACGAAGTGCACGATATGCATTTTGATTTGAACGCCCATTTTCATAATAAGCCTGAATAACTTTAACACGTTGCTCCATTGTGTATCTTTCCATGGTTCAAATTGAGTAAGTCTGAAATTGGAAAAAGTCAAATGAAATGCAGTAAAAAAACTTGACGTTTAGGTGTGGTTCACATTCAACATCGGCCCATACAATTTAACCACCCTTTACATATATATATATATATATATATATATATATATATATATATATATATATATATATATATATATATATATATATATATATATATATATATATATATATATATATATGGGATGTGCTAAATAATGATTTAGCCAAATATCAAATATTCAGTCCAATATTCGGCTTATAATGCCTGAATAAATATTCAATTTTCAGTTGCAAACATAGAAAAACTATTTCATTCACTACTGCCATTTGAAAATGTAACTAAAATGTGCAGTAAATGTGAAGAAACAATGGCTCAAGTCATTCCCTTCAATTTTACCAATAAAAGTGTTTTTAAATAAAACGCTAAATTATAAAGTTATAATGGAAAAATTACACTTGTGAAAGAATTTAAAGATCAGAAGAAAAAAAAGAAAACCTAATAAGCTTCTAATTGATAGTTCGTTGTGCATAACTACTTTCTTAGATCCAATATTCAAACTAACTTTTCAAGATGAATCAATAATTCTGTAAGGAAAACGATCATTGATGTATTACAAGAAGCGCAAGAAAATTGTTTCTTCTGACTCTAGCAATGATTCAAGTACTTAAGGAATTGATGCTGAAGGTACCATTTTCGTCTCTTTAATGTTCTATTTTAAAGAAATTTCTGCAACAGGCACAGGAGCAATTGAAAAGTGGAACAAAAAGAATGTAGCATTTTTTTTTGTAGTGAAATAGTTGTCCAAAAAGAAGAAAAAGTCGCACATGTTTTTAAAGTATTTGGTTGAAGATTAGTGCAAGTAGTTTTCCGAGGTTAGGAAAGCTTGCATTAAATTTCCTTTCACCAGCACCATCATTAGTGGAAAGTGAAAGACTGTACAGTACAGGGGGAAATATGAGGTTACATGGTGTAGGCTATGCAGCGAAAATAGAGAATGGCTAATGTTCTATCACTAACATTTTTTTTTTTTAACATATCTAATTAATATTATCAAATAATATTTTATATTACCTATCTATCAAGTTATTTACCTGAAGCTTAATAGAAGTGCAGGCTAAAAAATTACATAAATTAATTAAAAATTACCGTATATAATATATATATATATATATATATATATATATATATATATTAAATATATATATATATATATTATACATATATATATATATTTATGTAAGTATTCAGTTAATGAATAGCTGGTAAGAAAACCGAATACATAATGTTAGGTTTATTGGCCGAATAGTCCTAATACTGAATATATTCTCATTATTCAGCATATATATATATATATATATATATATATATATATATATATATATATATATATATATATATATATATATATATATATATATATATATATATATATATATATATTTATAATTTTAATATTTTTTTTTTTAAGGTGTTTGACGTACTTCTAAATGGAGAAATTAAGGTTGTCCATAATCTAGACATATTCAGTAAAGTTGGCCAAGGTGTTGCCCATGATGAATATGTTACTTTCACTGTAGAAGGAGACACTCTTAACTTTGATGGACAAACTTCAATTATACAAGATAACAAAATTACAGTTGAATTTGTCAAAGTTAGTTGAATATCTATTATTAATACTTTTTTAAATTTTGTTGGATATTCTTTGTGTAGTTTGAATTTATAAATAATCGCTTCAATTTTTTTTTCTCTCCATATTTTACAGGGTTATAAAGACAATCCAAAAATAAATGCCATATATGTTATCAAGGGACGCATAGAAGGTAGGTGCTAATAATTTTTATATTTTATTCTATTCATTCATTAACAAAAACGTAACTCATTCTTTCAACAAGTTAATTATGTTATCATTTAAAAGTCTGTCGGTCTTTGTGTTTTGTTAAAATTGTAAAAAAAAAGGAAGAGAGAGTCTTTTCCTGGTTATATGTAATTAGGCAAAAATATATATAAGTAAATTGAAAATGATGAGCTGATTCTTTTATGTTCTGGAGATGGAGTTGTTACGATCATTGTAAGCTATATGTACGAATTTTCATTGACAATTTATTATTATTTTTTTATTTTAAATCGAAAAATCAGATTTTGCAAAGGCTAAAATTGGGTTAACCTGGTATATATATATATATATATATGCAATGCCTTGCAATTGCAAGATTGCTTGGTATATCAAGGAGGATTGTTACTAAGAGCTTTGTTCTTCTTTATTCTTTATTTCCTTAAATCTAGTTACAAAACAACAAAAATGGAATGATCTTTCGATTATCTAAATTATTACAAAGCAACAGTAACCCTCCATTCCCTTCTTCGAATAATATGTTAGTTCTATGGTTTCTTATATTCACTATTAATATTTAAATGGTAATTAAATTGATGTTCTTAGCGTTCACCTTGCCACCACAGGCAAGAGACCTGTGGTGACTCTGTCAAATGATGAACTGAGGCTTCCTCTCCCTGCAATTCCCTCCTTGAGCGCCAAATTCCACTCAAAGAGAGAGCCCTCTTCTCATTGGCTGATTCAAATGGCACCATCACTTCAACTTTACTAATATTTGTTATCTTATTTCAAGAACCTTATTAAATTAACTACTGAATAGCAAACATTAAGGGTTATAACAAAACGTCAGTTTCTACAACGAGCCATTATTATAAAACCAATTATTAGGCAAAAAGGAGAGAATGCCGAAGATATTACAGATGCTGTATTGAACGCAAGGGGGGAGGGGAAAAGGAGTTACAATACCGTTACAAGATGTTCAACTCCCCCACAAATTTTTCAACATTTTAAGGTAATTGAAAAATTTGTCCCATGATCTCTTGCAATTATTAATTTGGAATTCATTAGAATAAAACAAACGCTTATTTGATCTTGAAATTGTGAACGAATTTTTTTTTTTTTTTAAGTGTTTGCCTTTTTATTAATAGGAGAGTGTGCAAAAAAACATGTAACTCGGCTTCCAGTAATTTATGGCTCAGATATAGTTCCAGCATTACCTTTATTCCTCGTAGAAAGTTTACTCTTCAGGAAACTAAGTGATAAGAACACTTCATCGCAAATCTCGGGGGGGTATTTGCTGTCGTTAACCCTTTCTATAGAATTCATATCTACATTCGAACTAAGAATATTTCCAAAACCAAATCCTTGCCTTCATTCTGGTCGCGTGTGTTTCCTTTTTTTTTTTCTTCTTTGGTTCCATACGTAGTTCTAGGTGGAGACTTAAAAAAATCTCATCTCGTCTTAATTAATAAATTTTTAAAATTTATTGGTTATCTTCATCTTCATTTATTACTCTAGAGTCCTTTTCTTGCTTTCAGTTTTATTAAATTTCTTTTTCTGTATAGTGGTTTTCCTATTTCGGACTTTCTATACTTTTAATTTGAAAGAAATTAACCTTGGCCTTAGCAAGATTTCTATCTAAAGTTTCAAAATCCAATGCGAGTTTTAAAGTTTCTCATTTTTAGGAGCATATTTCAAATGTTTGGCATGAATCAGCTGTTCTCGATAATTCGTCACACAGATGGTTTTCTTTTTTTCTTTTTTTTTTATGATGAAGCTTTGTTGTTTTGTTTCTCTCTCTCTCTCTCCTTTTTCGGCAACTTTTGCTTATATTTTTTTTTTTCTTTTTTCATCCAAATTCATAACGCGTTAGGGATCTTTCGACAACCGCCAATTAATAATCACAACTAATACTGCATTGCATTATCATTATTACCATTATTATTATTATCATTATTATCATCACTATTATCATTATTACCATCTATTATTATTATTATTATCACTATCATTACTATTATTATTATTATAATTATAGTTATCATTATTATTATTTTATCATTATTAATATTATTATTACTATTTATTCTTATTATTAATATTTTCACTTCCATTTTATTTCTAATTTTCTTATCACTATTTTTACTATCATAATTTATTTTTATTATTAATATACACACAAAAAAAAAACACACACACACAACGTTCCTTTACTTTTAATGTTCCTTCTATTTCTTATATCTCCAGGTTCTTCGCTCTATGGCGTGTACGCCTGTTATTGTGTGCATCCGTGTAACTTTTTCCTCGGGCATTCCCTCACCCTTCCTTAACTTAAAATGGGGGGATTTTAATCTTGGGTATTTCTTCTTTCTCCCCACTTCTTTCCTGGCTTGGGGAATTCAGCCTTGCAGCCGTCTCTTGATGTAAACAGTTTCTCTCTTGTTCTTCGAAGGCGTAACTTGAGTCTCTTTCATCCCCTTAACCCAATAACGGGGGATGGGGTAGGTTTCTTTGGCCGCTTGTAAAAAAAATCCTTCTTTTCTCTTTTTTTCGGAATTGTTCGCTGTTTCCTTTTAATTGTTTCTTGAAGTTGACTTCTTATTTCGCTTTTGTTCTTATGCGGCTCAAAAAAGAGTCACTGTCAATTCAATTTGCAATGTTGAAACACTGCAAACCGTCACTCGTATTGGGTCACCATATTTTGCAATGCCTTGCAATTGCAAGATTGCTTGGTATATCAAGGAGGATTGTTACTAAGAGCTTTGTTCTTCTTTATTCTTTATTTCCTTAAATCTAGTTACAAAACAACAAAAATGGAATGATCTTTCGATTATCTAAATTATTGCAAAGCAACAGTAACCCTCCATTCCCTTCTTCGAATAATATGTTAGTTCTATGGTTTCTTATATTCACTATTAATATTTAAATGGTAATTAAATTGATGTTCTTAGCGTTCACCTTGCCACCACAGGCAAGAGACCTGTGGTGACTCTGTCAGATGATGAACTGAGGCTTTCTCTCCCTGCAATTCCCTCCTTGAGCGCCAAATTCCACTCAAAGAGAGAGCCCTCTTCTCATTGGCTGATTCAAATGGCACCATCACTTCAACTTTACTAATATTTGTTATCTTATTTCAAGAACCTTATTAAATTAACTACTGAATAGCAAACATTAAGGGTTATAACAAAACGTCAGTTTCTACAACGAGCCATTATTATGAAACCAATTATTAGACAAAAAGGAGAGAATGCCGAAGATATTACAGATGCTGTATTGAACGCAAGGGGGGAGGGGAAAAGGAGTTACAATACCGTTACATATATATATATATATATATATATATATATATATATATATATATATATATATATATATATATATATATATATATATATATATATATATATATATATATATATATATACAAAGTGATTAAAGAGTATGGTAAAAATTTTTGGTAACTGATAAGACATGCAAAAATAAAGGTAAAAGTTCCTATGTGCTTAGTTTTCCGTCTGGCTGTCTGTATGTGTTTGTTACTAAATATTTTGTATCTACGAAACCAAGTAAGTTACAAACTCTAAATTTGGGATTGTTGACCAAAACAACCAACTACCGTATAAATGCACTGTCTGTTTGTGTTACGCATTACTTTGTAACTCATTGACTGTGTGTCTCTTACGTGTTTATTTCGTTATTGAATATGGAACGTAATTAACCACGTGTATTCATACTCTGAACTAGCTGACATGCATTTAATGCATGGGATGGGACGCTGCAATAGTTCTGCAGCAAGACGTTTGTATCCCAACCGAATTTGTCCAAGCGCAAATTTTTTTGCCACTATTCATCAACGCCTGTCTGAAACAGGTTTTTTGCAATCCAAAGATCACACTAATGGAGGTAGGCCCCGATCTAATAGGATTGTTGATTTAGAAGAATTAGTTTTTAATGAAATATCTGAGCATCCTGAAAAGAGCACGCGTAGAATTGTCACTACAGTTTAATTCGAACCAATCTAGTATTTGGAGGTTACTGCACGAGCAACAGTTACACCCGTACCACGTCCAACAGGTGCATACTCTATTGCCACGTGACTATGCTTCCTCGTGTTGTTATTTGTCAATGGTTTTTGGACAAATGTATTGACCCAAACTTTTTATCGAAGGTTTTATTTACCGACGAGGCTCACTTTACAAGAACAGCTATCGTTAACGTTCATAACGAACACATTTGGGCAGACGAGAATCCTCATGCCATCAAACAGAATCGTTTCACAACATCAGTTTTCAGTAAACATTTGGGCAGTAATTTTAAATGATCATCTCCCAGGCTTAATGGCATAATCTTCTTAAACTTTTTGAAACATGAGCTCCGTACCTTGCTTGATGATGTACCTCTTCAGTTGCGCCACAACATGTGGTTTATGCATGATGGGGCTCCTGCACACTTTAGTGCTGCAGTTCGTGAACACCTGAATGACACCTTTCCCAATCAATGGATAGGTCGAGGTGGCCCAGTTCCGTGGCCAGCAAGGTCACCAGACCTAAATCCTTTGGATTATTACCTTTGGGGACATTTAAAGACCTTAGTATACTCTTCTCCAATCGACACCGTTGAAGACCTACGATTAAGGGTTATGAACGGAATTGAAACGATCAAACAGACTCCTGGAATATTTGAACGGGTCCGACAATCGATGAGAAGACGCCTGGACTCGTGCATTGGGAACAACGGAGGTCATTTTCAACATCATCTTTAGTCTTTTGATATCATTTGTAGGTGCTTTAGATACAGTATGTTTATGTTGTACAAAATTAAACTTATCATACAATAATAATATGTTTATTTACACCTGCTATTCCGAATGAGTTATTCGTACCTCAAATACTTTTAACGTCCGCCATTTTTAAATTTAGAGTTTGTAACTTACTTGCTTTCGTAGATACAAAATATTTAGTAACAAACACATACAGACAGCCAGACGGAAAACTAAGCACCATTACGTCATACTTTTATAGGAACTTTTACCTTTATTTTTGCCTGTCTTATCAGTTACCAAAAATTTTTACCATAATTTTGAATCACCTTGTGTATATATATATATATATATATATATATATATATATATATATATATATATATATATATATATATATATATATATATATATATATATATATATATATATATATATATATATATATATATATATATATATATATATATATATGCGGCTCAGTCGATCGAGTACTCGTGATAGCAATCGAAAGGTCCAGGGTTCGAGGCCTGGCCGGAGCGGGAAATGTGAGCGATTTCTCCTTGCGCATAGCTCCGAATGACTCAGTCGTTAAACGAGTACATCAGTGGAGTGCTCTTGCCACTGATGGGAATAATCTCCGGCATCCGCGATAGGCCTGGCCCAGCCAGCGGTATCCGCCGTGGGCCCTTGAAACCCAGGGATCTTCCTCGAAAGATCCCAACTGACAGGACTTAGTCCTACCTGGGGAAGGTGGTGATATATATATATATATATATATATATATATATATATATATATATATATATATATATATATATATATATATATATATATATATATATATATATATATATATATATATATATATATATATATTCCTTTTTTTTGTGTGTGTGTGTAAGTCGAGTTGATTGGGGGCAAATTTCCAAAGGAAAAAAATGTCATTGTTGAAAAGGAGAGAAAGTTTTCCAAGACGGTGCAAACTCAAAATAATAAATAATAGAACCACAGGAGAGATACCATTAGGACTGCACCCTTTCTTTTTGTCAACTTCTGTGAAAGTAAAAATCATGTTTAGAAATTACGATGTTAAGTATAAATGTTGTTGGAGGGATGTAGAGAATGAAAATTAACATTGGAAGCGCCAGAAGTGAAATTAAGAGAGAGAAACTAATATTTTTTTTTTTTTTTTTTTAGATTAAAACTTATTTTGCCCGCATTTTTGAAAACTTGCTAGCAATATTGCCTTACGTTATTGAAGTATTCTTAAATTTTCATGATTGCAATGAGACTTATTTTGTCTTAGCCAGATTAACATTTTCTTCAGGTTTCTTTTCCTTATAATTACTTTCCATTTTTTCTCACCATAGATCAAAGTAATTAATCTTTACAGAGTTCCTTTATTTTGCAATTTAATCCTACTTACATAAATACTAATACACATAACGTACCGCAAATGTAAATGCTACAATTAACGATTCAATTTTGTTGTGATTTTTGCTGAAAAGTTTTAATTTCAATCTATTATCGAAATTTTTTTTAATGTTTGGTTTCTTTAAAGTTTTTATAAAGTGAAAATTAAAGTATGATTTTAATATCTTTTAAATTTTTAACATAAAAGCAGAGGAGTGTTATCCTTTTAAAATTTCAAGATTTCAAATACTTGCTTACTGAAGTATTTTTAAATTTTGTATTTAGATGTACCTAAACTACCCCTTCTACCAAGAGATGAAGATCTTGAAGGTGATATAGATGAAGGTTCTCCTCGAAGAGATCAAGCACAGAGGCCTTCAAGCACTAAAAGAAAACCTAGTGGTCCTCGAACTCCAGACCCTTATGCCGAAGATGAATCTTCATCTTTATTGCCAGTATTCGTGGCCATTGGTGCTGCACTTCCTCTACTTTTCTGCCTTTGTCGACTGTGATGAAGCTCATTTCACCATCCACGAACTATTTTCAGAGTTTATTTTTGTTTATTGAGAGTGCGTTTAAAGAGTGAGATCCAAAGTTGACCTTTGGGAGTCAAATGTCACACAAAGATTTTTTGTTTTTGTTTCATAAGTTTTTGTGTGAAGGGCTTGCCTCACAGTTCCGGTCCATAGTTGTCTTATTTAAGGTAAAAAAAAAAATAAAAGAAAAAAAATATTTTTTTTCTGATAAATTTTAAAACTGATTGTTTAAAAATGATTTGCTTGTTAACTTTAATCATTAACGTAACTTTCAGATGTATTTAAGTCTATTGAAAAGAATATTTTTTATGCCCTAACCCCTGTCTTTAATTTTGCTCAGTTTTTTTTTTTAACTCTAAACATAAGTAATAAAAATCAATATTTTGATTAGAATTCAAATGAGTGTTTGTTTTTTTTAATTTTATTTTCTGAATGGAAGAAAGTTTTTTAAAATATATTTGATTGTTTTTATTTTAGTATATGCTCTATATATATATATATATATATATATATATATATATATATATATATATATATATATATATATATATATATATATATATATATATATATATATATATATATATATATATATATATATATATATATATATATATATATATATATATATATATATATATATTATATTATTATATATTATATATTATTATTATTATTATTATTATATTATTATTATTATTATTATTATTATTTTTGATCTCTTGATAATGGACGATTGGTTTACTATGCAAGAATTCTCAGGCAGAATCCTTTATTCTCTCATAATTTTTTTTTCTTTCTTTTTTTTTTTTGAGTTAAAATATCACAGGATCTAAACCCATTTAGGAGAAAGATGATGTCTACCTCCCCGCTCAGTCAGTCTTCGTTAATTATTTATTGTTATTTGTTATAGTTGCTATATTCTTACCATTTTAACTTTTGTTTTCAGGGAATTTTTTTTTTTTTTTTTTTTTTTTTTGTCGTAAACTTTTAATACATTGTTTCGAGTTTAATAATATTAAAAAAAAAAACAGTTATAAACAGTAGAGTTAACACAAATGCTTAATTAAGCTTTTGTTTGAATGTTGGTTTATTTTATACCTTATTTACTTTGTTTTATTTATTTCACATTTCCTGAGTTATAATTATTATTTATTTATTTATTTTTACTATTATTACATAAAAACAGATAAAAAAACAAAAAAAAAAAAAAAAAAAAAAAAAAAAAAAAAAAAAAAAGAGTTCTAATTTTTTAAAGTGACGTTATGCTATGAAGGATCAATCGGAGTGTTTGGCTTGGATTGGTTTCATTAAGTGATGGGTTTATGAACTTTCAGATAGTATGTATTCACAATGGATTTTGGAAAGTTATAGAGTGTCCTTATGGAGCATCTCTGCTTATTTGGAAGGTCGTATGCTGAAATGGTATTAAATGTTTGAATTTATAAAACTTTATTAAAACAAAGAGACAGCATATTAGAGATCAAATATTATGTTTTAGAGATTGAGTATTTGCAATGTGTAATAAAGGAATAATTGTTTTGAAGAATTTAAAGTAAAATAATAAATTTTAAAAAACGTTTAGTTTTGTCTGAATGAAATATTATTATTATTATTATAGCGACCAGGGTCGAATTGCAAGAGAAAGAAAAATTAATTATTATTTGTTATTGATAATATTCCGAAAGTTCATTGGAAAAATTTCTAAATGCATTAATCTATATTTTTGTTTTTAAATTGAAAAGACTTAACTGGAAATATTTTGGTTTTAACATACTTTTTAATAGTAGGAAGGTCATAGAGTCTTTAGGATTTCACTATTTTAAAATTATTTATATTTTGTTATTTAGGTGGAAGCTAGAAGTGCACCAAAGATTGAGGTAATGGAGAACAATGTACTAAAGGGAAGAAAATTTGAAAACTTTGAATTGTACGTTAGGATTCATGTTGAAAAGTGGTTGCTCTCTTAATGTATTGTTATTAATCATCAAATTTGTGAAATTGTAATGGATATAGTGTGAAGAATAGTTATTTTTTATTGAAAGTATAAGGAATGGTGAGATGAGATAAGTAAGTTTGAACTAGATGGATTTTGTTTTTTCTCTCTCTCCATTTTGAGTAAAAGTAGTAGTGATTAGTATGGTTTTAGACGCCTTGAATAATTAATGGGTAAAATGATTAAAGGAATGAACGTAGTTTTAAATGTATTTACACGGTTCAACACATAGAATTGTAATGAAAGGAGGTAAATTTAAAAATAGAAGAGAAAGAAATGCAATTGGATAAGAGGGAGTCATGAAACGGCATTTACATTTTTGAGTAGAGGCATGTAGGAGACATAAAACATAAAAAATTGGAAAGCTTGAATTTAAAAATAAATAAAATTTTTTTTTTTTTTTTTTTTTATAAAGAAAATGGGAGTACTTGATTCACTAGGGTCTGTATGTTAGAATATTACATTACAGAGACACGTTCAACTGGAGGAGTTGAATTGAAAGAAAGTTGCAACAAAATTCACAGAAGGGAACAAAGGAAAATGAGATGTGGATGGTCAAGAATGAAGGATAATTTGATAATTAAGATTAGTGGAATTAATGATGTGTATTAAAACAACAGACTGAATTAAGAATAAGTTTAATGTAACAGACTTATAATTGGGCTCTGAAAAAGGTAAAGGATTGAGGTGAATAGGAAAAGTGAGTTGAATGATTGTTCTGGTAATGGTAGGTTATTTGGGAGGGATTGGACTTTGGTGTACTGGTTTAAAGTAATTATTTACTTTTTACGTTTTTTTTTTTTATTATTATTATTATACCGGTTGTGAAAATTTAAGGGAAAACAATTTTGTATTTCCTTTTCTGATTCGATCTTGAAAGATTATTGTTATTATTATTCAGAGGCATTCCATGTTTTTAGTTGCTCACTAATATTTTTAATTTCTATAATTTTACACATGGTTAGTATATGGAAAGTTTATTAGAAATATTTGTTTTTGTTTCGCCTTATTTTGTTAGTATAATGTGTCCTTTGATGTGATACTTAGCTCGGCACTAAACAAACATATCCTGATCAAGAATATTAGAAAGCTTTACAGTCACAAAGGTGGAAAAGTTTTACTGAGGCACACTTTAGATAAGAATATACATTTTATTTTCACAAACCATGATTTATTAACTTTTACTTAATTTATTTTTATTTTATTTTATTTTTTTTTAACGGAAATGAGTTTTTCATTTTGATTTTTTTTTTTTTTTTTTATTACTTTAAATCACATGGTCAGTATTCGGAAATAAATCTTTATACACATTTGTGATTTATTTTCCTGGGTATATATATATATATATATATATATATATATATATATATATATATATATATATATATATATATATATATATAATATATATTATATATATATATATATATATATATATATATATATATATATAATATATATATAATATATATAATATATATATAAAAATTTATTTGAAGAGAGAGTGAGTTGTACAAAGTTCCTCACGGCATATTGAGAATGCGGCCTTTGCGGAACAAGAAATTCCCCGGGTAAAACTTTCAGACTAAGCGCGGTTCTAAGTCGAGGGAAGGAATAATTATATCTTATGAGTGAGATTAGGTCCCTTAAAAACGTAAATGGAGCAGTATATTAAAGATGAGGGAGTCTGACTTCAGACGGGGCAGAACGTAGAGCGTGGAAGTGCTTATATCGGAGAAAAGTCGGCATTCAACAAACCGGTGAAATACAGATGCATCCATCCCACTCCATTTTGGAGTCTTTGGTGTAAACGGGTATAGAGGGTATGTGGGCAACGGAATGGGAGAGAAAGGAAGATCGCAGTGAGGCCAAATGAGAGTGGGTTATATGGAATTGGGACAGTTAAAAACAAAGTTTCCAGACAGCATCCTCAATACTGCAAGTGTAGGAAAGGACCTCCGTAGGGGAATGTTTCAAGAGGTCGGTACAGTGTTCATAGTTGACAAATTGCCAATAAATGGGATGGAGAATTACCTCGTCAAGGAGCGAGGTGAGGGTTGAAGACGGATGATATCCCCTTTGCAGGGACAGCGGCATAATGTTAGATTCTGCTTCAAGGTTTTCTTTGGGTGAGAAACGAAATGCGCCTGTCGCATTACGGAGACCATTTTAAATCGGGTCGAGGAGACGAAGGTAAGTCGATGTCTGCCCATACACTGCACAGTCATAGTCCAGTTTCGACCGAACAATTTCGATGCATAACCTGATAAGGGTTTTTCTATCGGACCCCACTTTGTTGAAATTAGGTGGCGAATTATGACAAGTTGCTTTGGGGCGATGAATGTGTGCGAAATTGGTGAGTTTGTCGTAAAAATAAGACTTAAAAAATCTGACCGATTGCTTGACCTGAATCGACAAGTCATATAGGGAGAGGAAGATTGTCCATTCCCCTCCTACCTCATTTCCGAAAGTGGATGGTGCTGGTGGTAGTCGGAGAGAAACGGATACTATGCTGATTGTTCCACGCAGTTATGGCATGTATGGCAGATTGAAGCTGTTTTTCCATACACGGGAGTTTGGCACCCACGACAGAAAGGGTTAGGTTGTCCACGTAAAGAGAACAGTTGACAGGGAGGAATCGTCGAGACTATATCGTTAAAACCAACTGCGAAGAGGAGGATGCTGCCCTGCAGTACTCCCTCATCCATGATAATTGTCTGTAATGAGGGGAGGCTACGGAAACCCAAGGAATGGAGCTTGATAAGAATTCCGTTCTTCTAAGTAGTATCGTAAGCCTTTTCGAGGTCGAAAAATATAGCTAGGACTATTTTGTTGTCGAGAATGCTTTTCGAATATCATGGTCCAAGCTAATAAGAGGGTCTGTCTTACAACGGTGTCTACGGAAACCGAACTGAAGTCAGAAAAGCATGAAGACTATAAAGTAGGGATAAATTGTGTTGCAACCATTTTCTCTATCAGTTTGCAGGTATAACAAGAGACATGGGCCTCAGATTATCAGCAGAGCGAAGTTGTTTCCCGGTTTCGGGATAGGGACAACGTATGTTATTGACCAAGCTGGAGGAAAGGAACTCTCTACCCAGATGTGGTCATACAAGCACAGTAGGTAAGCCTGATTCGAAAGGCTGCTGTGATGGATCATTTAAAAAGAAACTCCGTCTGGTCAAAGGACACCGTCCTTGCAAGCAAACAGTGCAGTTTTGAATTCAGATAGTGTAAACAAGTGATTGTAAGGAAAGTTCACTCCCGGCATAGTCGAGAAGTCTGGTGGTGGTGTGCGAGTTCGAATATTTTGAAAAGTTCCCGTGCAGCGGGAGGCACTAGAGCTGCTGGCAAAGCTGTAATCATGAGCATTGGTTACAGGACTTTTTGCTGAAATTGTATCAGTGAGTTGGACCAAACTAAAGAACTGGTGTGGAGAAGTCATTGTGGCGCCTGAAAAATTTGCTAACTACTTTGAAAACATTTGAGTGGAGAAGTTGACGGCAGAGGCATATGAACGACAGTATTTGCTTCTTGATCCATCGGATTAAACGACATGATCTGACAGCCGCCGCCTTAAAGAGTATCAAATTAGCAGAGGTATGATTGTTATATAATTTATAAAACTTTTTCTTTTCCCGATTTGCATGTGTGCACTCAAGGGACCATCAAGGAGCTGCAGACCTTTTCAACAAAAAAAAAATTTTTTATTTTTTTTTGCCATTGTTCTTTATAACGTGTTTTTAGAGATAGATATCTAAAATGTCTCACAATGAAACTTTAGCTCTACCCTTCTTTTAGAGTTGCTGAAAATTTGGACAAGTTCAGTCAAGAAAAAAGTTACATAAAAAAGAATGAAGGGGTATATATCTCAAAATCTAAAAAAAAGTTAAGAGAAATTTGACAAGAATTCGGAAATGCGTATCTCGCCAAATAATGGAAATTCCAAATTATTAGTATTTTTTTTTTTTATTTATTTTTTTTGTGCTTCATATAGTAAATATTTTATTTCAGAATATAATAATCGACAAAAAAAATGTCCGAACATCCTTTTAAAGGTCGTCATGACCAAGAAAACATCAAGGATGAAGTGAGAACAGGAGATATATCAATGTAAGAGGACGTACATGTGCCAAAACGTTAAAAGTATATTCTAAAGGTTAAAATCACTGATCAGCACCATGGAAGGTAGAAACTGAAGGCGAAAGTGTCTCTGGACATAGTGGAAGACCGTGAAGGCCTCTTAGAAGCCTTCAGTCGATGCGGGGAAGATGGTACAAGAACATCAATAGGATCAGAGGGACTAGAATCTGTTTATCCTCAAGGATTTGGAAGCCTCCGGAAACCCTAACAGGTGGAGTAGCAACCAATGTGGACATGGAAAGCTCCGGGTTAGACAGGTTGTCAGAAGGGAGGTCGTTGAGAACGGAAAGAGTTTCAGACTTGGTGGTCTGCAGCCTGGCTGTACTCACAGCAGGGTCACCAATGCAGAGTGTAGAAATATGTCGGGCCCGTTTAGATTGAGTCCGTAAAGTGGGGTCATCCGATTCGATGGTGTCAATGCGTAAGAGGTCCGAAGCTCTGTATCAGAGATAGTAACATCTGAGTGGTGCGAAATAATTCAAGATGCAAGAGTCGTTGTGGGTCTGAGAAAAAAGGACGATATGGGAGGAGATAGTGGCTCCGATCTTTTGCGCTGGGGAGCTATAGAGGAAGGTTTGCTGAGAGGATAATTTAAATATGTGAAAAGATCGCGGGAAGTGAAAAATTTCAAGAGACTCATCATTCAAGATTACAAATATTATCAATACAATGGGAACTGGAATCTAGATTGCTATTAAACTCAAAACGGAAAAGACTTTGTAAATGCATTCGTTGAAACGTATTTTGGACTTTGTGATGAGATCAGCCCAGTTTGTATTGGTAGGTGCTCTTTAGCATCAGAATTATAAAGCTAATTATTTGACTGCTCTCGCATAAAGAGGATATACAATGACATAAGTTAGATTTATACGAAGGCAAATCAAATCAATACGAAAATTTGAAGGTCAAATATGAACAGCTGGAGAAAATGTTTGTAGTGCTCACTATATGAGATTAATTTAGAGTAAAAATACAGAATATATAATAGAAAATATTGAATTTTCGAGTAATATATTAATGTTTCTAAAGGATAAAATAAGCATTAAAAAATTAATTTTTTTTTTACGTATCAAATCTTAGACTGGAGAATACATTTACTCTTTCTACAAAAATTAATATCTTAAATTTTAGAACAAATTTCTCGAGATGAAAGACACATATTGGGACTTTTTATATTATAATTAAAGGAAATTTATATACATTACAGAAGTTTCTTTTACAGAACGTTTTAGACTTTAACAGCAATAATAACTCTCTTTTTCACATACCACAAAATAAACTTACAAAAAATTACATTCCATTAAAACACATTAAGAAATTTTATCATAGGATAGTTTTATATATACATATATATTGTGGTATTCTTTGCATTTCTGAGAGTAGTTGTAATTATTTTTAATTTAGAATTTTATATTTCTCAAAAAGAAACGGTGAATCTTTTGAATGTTAAAATATCTTTCTACTGTAATTGACCTTATTTTTTTTTCTTAAATATTTAATAACTAATAATATTTTACTAATTAATTATTTTTTTAGGCAAAGTATTATATATATATATATATATATATATATATATATATATATATATATATATATATATATATATATATATATATATATATATATATATATATATATATATATATATATATATATATATATATATATATATATATATATATATATATATATATATATATATATATATATATATATATATATATATATATATATATATATATATATTTTTTTTATTATTGTGTATCCACTATTGAAACAATATGAATACATTTATTCAAAAGAATTTTTAAAACAGACAAAATATGCCATTATATTTCACATCCATTTACAAACTTATCAGTCTTTAATGTAAAACTATAATAGTACCTCACTACATATAATATGTTTTATAGTACTGATAAAGATCGAACTACAAAGTAATTATAATATTAAGGTCTGACATTTCCCATGACTTAGAAGCACTCAATTTATTTTTTCACATCACTATATAATCCTTATAGCCTTTTATAAGCTTTAGTTGCCTCTTAAGTTGCTTCACAAGGTCGAGAGGTTGAATTAATATTGAAATATCTTTACCAACTGCATTGAGACGATCTGCTATTTCTGAATGCTGAAAATATGATACAATACTATAAGCTCAAATAATTATATTCTATAAAAATATAAATATATACTACATACCGTAACTTGTTTCTATCTATCTCTCTATCTTTCTATCTATCTATCTATCTATCTATCTTATCTATCTATCTATCTATCTATCTATCAATCTGTATATCGTTTTTAATGAAGAATCCACAAACGATTAAAATTTTTAAGCAGACTCCCTAAAAGTTTATTGTAGAATATATATATATATATATATATATATATATATATATATATATATATATATATATATATATATATATATATATATATATATATATATATATATATATATATATATATATATATATATATATATATATATATATATATATACCTTAAAAAAAAACTTAGGGGACGATGGTTGAATTTCTGTGAGAACCCAAGTTGTAAATGATAATCCATCTACTGTTTGAGCTCGGGAAGGTACATCATGTTGAGCTGCCAGACCCCCGGGTATAATCTTCACATAAAAAGGTGTTATATATATATATATATATATATATATATATATATATATATATATATATATATATATATATATATATATATATATATATATATATATATATATATATATATATATATATATATATATATATATATATATATATATATATACACACACACAGGGTGAATCAAAATTATGGTAAAGTTTTTGGTAATTAATAAGACATGCAAAAATAAAGGTAAAAGTTCCTATAAAGGTATGACGTAATGTGCTTATTTTTCCGTCTGGCTGTCTGTATGTGTTTATTACTAAATATTTTGTATCTACGAAACCAAGTAAGTTACGAACTCTAAATTTAAAAATGGCGGACGTTAAAAGTATTAAAAGGTAGGAATAACTCATTCGTGTGCTCCAGACTTTTTCAGCGAAATGCATGTAAGATTCAGAAATATCAATTAAGTCTGGGGTTAAAGAGTTGGACAGAGAAAGGATGAGACTGCGAAGAATGACGAGCCGAAATGAGCCTTTCGCAATGGAGGAGGTGTGCGACGGGAGAGTTTTCAAGAGAAGTGTCCATTATAATAGCGATAGTATTGAGACTGACGCAACAATTCGACCCAGATGTTGGAGGCGTACTCCATAGAGGGGTGAACAACACCACTATAAAGAACAAGCAACTGGGGTGGTATAAAGAAGTTCTGAAGGCGCTTCAGAACACATAAGCTCTTAAGAGAAATAATGTGATCTTTCTAAGAAAGATCACGAGAAAAAGAAACACCAAGAATATTAAAGAAAGATGAAGGTTTGAGTTTGTGTGCTTTCGAAGAAGATATCATAGTTGTGTGGAAGGTTGTGTTGAGTAGAGAGATGGGGGAATTGGTATGGTAGATCAGAGTTCAGCTGCTCCAAGGCTACCTTCTTGCGTTTATTAACTGATGTTGGGAAGGGCTCCTTTCAAATTGAAAAGAGTAATAAAGGGTGGAGTCATCGGCATAGGAGTGGATCGGAGATAAAGTAACCGAGAGAAGGTCATTAATGAAAAGCAGAAAAAATGTTGGGGATTCGACAAATCCTTGAGAAACACAAATATTAATAGATTTAAAGGATGAACGGTGGCCGTCTACAATAGTTGCCATAGAACGTCCGGAAAGAAATCAGAGAGAAGGATAGATTCTGAAAGAGGGCAGTTTGGAAATCAAAGTTTTGTGCCAGACTTTATCAAAAGCTTTCGATATGTTCACCGAAATGCCAAAGAGCGGAGGACCAAGAGTCAGAAAGAAAGGAAAGAAAATCACCAGTAGAGCGTTTCTAACGAAAGCGATACTGGCGATCAGATATAAAATTAGAAGAATTGAGAGGTTTCCAAATCTTTCTGTTAAGGATAGATTCGAAAACTTTGAAAAGAACTGAAGTTAAAGAAATGGGACGGTAGTTAGAGAGGGGTCCCCCTTCATTGGCACAGGCTGAATGATGGCACATTTTCAGCAAGAAGGGAAGGTTAAAGTAGAAATATACGAAATAGTTTACCAAGGCAGGGTGCAAGCTCAGTAGCACAAGTTTTGAGAACCACAGGAGGGATACCATCAGGACAGTTCGCCTTCTTAGTATTAAGTTCAGAGAGAACATAAATGATTTAAGAAGAAATTACAATATTAGGCATAAATGAGTTGGAGGGGGGTTGAAGGAGTAGGATCAGCTCCAGAATCGTCTAAGGTTGAATTAGAGGCAAAAGTTTGAGCGAAGGGTTCAGCTTTAGAGGAAGGCAAAACGGCAGTTGTACCGTCAGAAGATACTAGAGGAGGGAAAGAGGAAGAAGCAAAGTTAGACGGTCTGGATATATATATATATATATATATATATATATATATATATATATATATATATATATATATATATATATATATATATATATATATATATATATATATATATATATATATATATATATATATATATATATATATATATTATATATATATATATATATATATATATATATATATATATATATATATATATATATATATATATATATATATATATATATATGTATATAAATTATATACCTCCTTAATTTCTGCACTATTTCCTTCTCGTATAATCCCAAGAGCCTGTCCCTCTGTTTCTCTTTTCAAAGCAAAAACTTTGCCATAAGGAACTCTCCTTATAATAAATTCAACCTAAGAAGACAAAAAGAGGTTAAATATTAAAAAGATCATATATAAATAAAAGAAAATATAATAGTAGTATGGGAAAGTTAGTTACCATCATTGACAGCTCATTTCTTATTAAATTTTGGGCTTCTGCAGCTGTGGCAACTGGCGTTCCATTGATACTAACTAAACGATCACCCAGGTGAAAAGTGTTGTGTAAATAGGGATGATCTCTTTGTTTCCAACCGGCAACGAAAACCTATGAAATTATTATTATTATTATTATTATTATTTTTCGATTTTAACTGTCCGCCAAATGTATATAAACTTTTGGTTTGGAGAACTTGCTTTTAAAGTTTTTTCACCAAGATTTAACTTTTCTCAATACCATTGAGAAAAGTTAAATTTTGGAACTTACAAAAAGTACAGTAATGATCTAGATTTTAAGATAAAATTGATTGCCTCTACAGATAATTACATTAGTTTCAATACTATAAATGGGCCTGATCTATTTGCATTGAAAAATCGTTTTTTTTTTTTCTTCTTGAAAAATTGAGACTATTTTTCAGAATAATGTAGAAGTCATTCGTTAAGGCTCTGGGGTGTGAAAAATAATATCCGTGATAGTCCAACCTATTCTTAATAGATTACAACCCCACTAGAAGTGTGAAAGAGCATTTTATTTAAAACCTAAGGTTAGACGATTTACTGGAAACTATTTTCATCACAAATTTCATCTTAATATTACCCTTTGCATTATAAAACCTTCTTAGTGTTTTTCCCCGCCTTTCTGTTCGTTGTGTTCTACGAGAAATTAAGCATGTTTTTACATGATATGGAAATAGAGAAGTTTCCATTTGTCAAAAACACTTATTAAATTATTATTAACTCTTTACTTCATGAATAGTCCTAAACATTTATAACGGTTTTTTTTTCAAATATCTTTGGAAAAATTAAAATGCAGCCCAGATTTCCGCTCCGTGATATACTTTCTAAATATCGAAATGAAAGCTTACACAGATGCTCTTTCTCCTTAAAAGCTACGAGGAAATTTCTGTTCGCACAAAATCCATTTTTCACTCTAATCAATACATCAAAAACTTTAAAAAAACTTAAAATATTCAATAACAATGATATGAAATAAGGAAACAAACTTTTCCATGGAAAATGGAACAAAAATGTATACATTAACTAGTCATTTACACTAAGAAATGTAAAAAAAAAAAATGAAGCGTATATACAGTAGAGTTGGAGAACAAATTTAGTTTAATTATCACATAATTTGAGGTTATGTCTTTCAAACATTTATTTCTAAGAGGCTATAAACTCACTAGTATGTTAACATTTACAAAAAGAACTACAATGAAACAGAGAATTTTCAACTAAGAAATATATTCCAATCCATGAAAAAACAACTGCAAAATCTCTTTAAGCACTAAAACAAACTGAATGTTCCAAATGAAAAAAGTTAAATATTTTCATTTTAAATTGATAAAAAAATGTAATTGGTATAATTTAGGTTTAACATTATCTGTACGATTTATTAAAGATTATTTGTATAATTACTTGGCGTATGTTTTGATAAATATTTTATAACGTACCTGATTGAAACAATTGACGAAAGCGATAGCGTTGACGCAGTCTTTTTTTCTCAAGGTAAGTCGAACACCAGCTTGATGTGCAATTTCCTTTTGTAGACGAACAACTTGTTGCTCCCTCAGAGACATCAGTCGCCCATCCGTTCCTACTTGGTACTAAATAGTAATTATATTATAACAACAAAAATTACATATTTTTATTTTTTTTTATCTTTTTTTCTGTTATGTAATCTCGTGTCTTGCCTCTGCTACGATTTAAAAAATTAATTTGTAAAAATTACATGAAATTTTTTAATGTTCTTTATGTAATATGAAGGTAGAACGAAGGTGTCGTCCGATAGAGGAAATATCATTCTCATTGGATATATAGTTTGTTATAGATGAAACATTTAGGTTGGTAATAATAAAAATTTTAGATTATTTACGAAGATTTACTTGAAGTAGTAGCTAAGGAAAGTAAACGTTTTGAAAACATTTGAAAAGATTCATAAAACATAAATGAAAAAATTGTACTAATTAATACTTAATAGTCCTTCTGTGCTACATAAGTTTAAAAATTTTAGAAGATAGAAACCAATGACTCGTCCTTTAGCTCCCATCATTCACACAGAAAGCAACATTCTGCAAGCATCATTTACATAGAAGGCTCCCATCTTACTTCCAATCTTACTCACGGAATTTTAACAGACATGTTGTAGAAAGTTCCTACTTCTTTTCCTTTACATACCGCACATACTATACCTTACACCAACACTAAGGAACTATCTGCATTATATTTCTTCATTAATTTCTGTAACATTCGTGATCTTAATTTTAATATCTTTTTTGTAGAACACCTCCTCACTTCTGGAACTCGTCTCTTATTCTTAACTAAAACTTGGGTGCTTGAGCGCTCTCATGGCATACCCTATTCAGTTATCTCTTACTCCCTACTTCTTTATTCATTTTTAATTCAAAAAGCAATATTGTGTGTATGTGCGTAACACTACAGCTATTTTCGTGACAATAATTTGGAGTCTTGAAAATTTTCTACCAAATGTTTGCGGCTAAATTCATTTGTTTCCTAATTTTACTGCTTTCCTAACTTTAAAACTAAAAAGACTATCCTAAATTCTTCTAGTACCTATATCTCAAATAGAAAATCTTTTTCTTATTCCCTTTTTCGGAATTTATCATTCTCTCTTGTCAGAATAAATTCATCTTCTCGTTTTATTAATTTGCTTTTCCTTGTTTACCAAATAGAAAATCTTTTTCTCCGATTTATCATTGACTTTCTTCTAGTTTTCAAGATAGAGCTAGTGAACTCGAATATCAATTACCTATCAATTATTGCCATTTCCAAACTTCTAACGTTCATACTTCTTAAATTTCATCCAGGAATCGTTGTTGATTTATTCTACATGATCGGAAGAACTCTTCTCGGTAGAACATACAATAACATTTATGTTCCTCTTCTACCCACTCTTTTATCTAGGCACTTTGCAAAAATTAGGTACTCAAACTGATGGTTCCTCTCCCTCTTTTTTTTATTTCCTGTTTTTCCGACTGCAATATTGCGGTCTTTACCTTTACTAAAGCTGAACTCTAATTCTACTTTAGAAGAATCTTTTTCTAACTTCCTCCAATTCATTTTTTCCTAATATTATATTTTCCCTAAAGTTGTGATTTCTACACTCTCTGAGATCAGCGGTTTAATACTAAGAAGGCGTATGACTCTGATTTTATCCATCTTGTAGTTCTTAATACATGTGCTTCCAAGCCAGCACATTGTCCTGGTAAACTGTTTCTCTGATTATCAACGTAGTTGAGAGACAGAGTCGAAACAACCCAGTCGACTTAACTCTCCTCACATGGTTCGATTTTGTTGATATAACAAATTTCCATTTTGACCTTTTCTTAATTCTTTAACCTTTCTCTTCACAAATTATTTACAACCTTTGAAGAATATAAATTGCAAATTTTCATCTTTTTTCTCATTCCTTTGTTTTTACTTATTTTTCCTTTTCTCTTATTTTAAAGATACCCAACTTGAAGGAGGAGAGAGTTTTTATAAAGTAGAATAAATATACACATGCTTGTATGTGTATGTGTGTGTCTACCTGTGAATGTTCGTGTTCGAGCGTGTACAAAACTACTTCGTGTTATATAATTTAAAGTATAATAATAATTTCATCGAAGAGAGCATGAGTGTTATGATTTACTTAATAGTTCAATAATATTACTATATTTGTTTTTTATTCACTTAAATTTTTTTTAGTTAGAAATTATATAGTGTTTATTCTTTTTACAAATTTAGGATACAATTGACATTAATCACATTTACCACTGACTATTATTAAAATTTATTCGTCCTTACTTGTTGTTGCTTCGGTGCAATAGAAGGGCCAACACTTGCAGATCTCCTATTCTGATCTCTTCTTCCTGATCGTCGATGCTCAGATCGCCTCCTTAAAAGACCAGTGTTAGGTGCTTGAGGAGTTTGTACAGTGGGAGAGGAAGGTGATGCCTCACTTGTGCTTGCTAAGAAAAGAGGTTCATAAGCTCCTTCGTTATCTTGTCGTTGATGAACTTCAGTGTGTCCATAAGCAGACATACGAATTCCTGCTTGGACTTGGGATCTTGAAGGCTCTATTGAGTGTAAACCACCACCACCTCCAGCTCCGAGGGAATTCCCTACTCTTAAATGAACAGCATTAGGATCCGGATAGGAATTGTAACTCTGGTCTTGATCTAACTCTGGTTGATTGTCATCTACTGTTAAAGAACTACAAAGAGCAGGTCTTTTGGCAACAGCTCCACTGGATTCCAACACAGCACCCATAAGATCGAAATTAAATACCGTTCCTGAGTTAGAGGGTACGCTAATGACTGTCACATGATCACTTCGAGTTGCAGAGGAGGAACTCTAGAAATAGTTCATTATTATTATTATTATTTTTATTATTATTATTATTATTATTATTTTATAATTATTATTATTATTATTATTATTATTATTATTATTATTATTATTATTATTATTATTATTATTATTATTATTATTATTATTATTATTATTATTATTATTATTATATATGAAAGTAATTAAGAGAGGAAATATAGAAACTAAAAAGGTAACCTCATAATAATAATAATAATAATAATAATAATAATTTTTCAATTAGTATTATTAACTTGGCGTTATAAGAAGTAATTGATTAGGACCATACCTGAGGGGCGGGAGGCGATCTGACGAATGTTACAGGACCGCTTTGAAAGTTTGGAGTTGTTGGGGAACCAGGTAAAGACTGGCGGAAGGACGAGGAGCGCCTATATATATATATATATATATATATATATATATATATATATATATATATATATATATATATATATATATATATATATATATATATATATATATATATATATATATATATATATATATATATATATATATATATATATATATATATATATATATATAGTATGGATGACTAGTGTATCCTCCATTTTCTTAAAAAATATTAGACTGAATATATATATATCAAGAATATTTTCTAAAAGTTTAGTTAGATTTTTTTTGAATATTTAAACTGGAAATTTCATAAAGTTCCTTTTCATTTTTAAACGTTGAATAACTATATATTATAAGGTTTTGTGTGACATATTTGCTATTCAATCCATTCATGACTTTCCTTAGACTAACAATTATTAGCGCTGAGCCTGGCTCTGTTGAGCCATTAAGATGCTATCGCACATGTAAAACCATACAACGTGTAGCAGTTTAAAAATCCCCAGTTGTCAGACTAAACGATAACCACTGTCAGGCTATGCAACAGCAATTGCAAGGCTCAGAGCTCGCAATTATTAGGCTAAACAACAACTACTGTTGACAGATGACCCCGAGGTTTTTATGCTTACCTCAACTCTTGTGGTTAAAGATAAATATTTATTTAAATTAAAGCTAGACTGTATCCTAGGGGAAGAAAAGAGAGGGAGAGATACACAGATAAGAACATAAATACATTGATCCATACACACATATACATACTTATATTAAATTCTTTTAATCGTATTTTACCTATTTATAATAGTATCAGGTTGGTTTCTCACATATGTAACACAAGAAGGAGAAGGAATAGCCTCTGCACCGCTTATCACAGAAGACGCTGCAGAATTACTCAAACTCTGCATTGAAGACAAACCAGACATTACAGAGAGCCCAGAAGCCACAGACAAGGTCATACTTGGTGCCGGACTAGGCCCTAGTCGTAGACTGTTTATACTTGAAGCATCCTCTGTTAATTAAAAGTAAAACATTAATAATAATGAAAATAATAATAATAATAATAATAATAATAATAATAATAATAATAATAATAATAATAATAATAATAATAATAAAAATAACAAACCTCGGAAATCGAAACTTGTTGGAGGAAATCGAAATATTGGAGTTGGAGGTAATGGAGATGCAGGATTTCTAAGAAGAGGTGATCTAAGGCCACCAGGTTCTCTACTGTACAGGTTATCCTTCGGGGTTAGAATCACCATTTCTCGAAGTTTGCTTCTAAGGGCGTCGATCCATTCAATCATCTGTTCTCTGAAAATAAAATGACAAAATATTGAGTGATGATTAGATAAAATATTCCTGCAAGCGGGCTGCAGTGTCGGTAATATTTTTTGCCCGTTCCTGCTCAATCATTTGCAGCTTCCGGTATCAACTATGATTCCGAAAACTTTTTTGTTGTTGTTGTTGTTCCTGCTATGATTCCGCCCAAAATATTACAATCCCTAATATATATATATTATATATATATATATATATATATATATATATATATATATATATATATATATATATATATATATATATATATATATATATATATATATATATATATATATATATATATATATATATATATAGAGAGAAGAGAGAGAGAGAGAGAGAGAGAGAGAGAGAGAGAGAGAGAGAGAGAGAAGAGAGAGAGAGAGAGAGAGAAGAGAGAGAGAGAGAGAAGAGAGATAGACAGACAGACAGACAGAAAAAGAGAGAAAAAGAAAAAAAAAAAATGAAAATAAGAAAGAAAAGAATTTTCTGAGCCAGTGGCAATGTATGGGCCAAGTTCTCTCAGTGAATTCTAATTAGAAGAAAAAAAAGGACTTTAGTTTCCTATATTTTTTCGCTTCGCTTGACAAACTTATCATTTTAAATCAATATATATATATATATATATATATATATATATATATATATATATATATATATATATATATATATATATATATATATATATATATATATATATATATATATATATATATATATATATATATATATATATATATATATATATATATATATATATATATATATATATCAAACAGTGAAAGAGGTTAAAATAGTAATAATAATAATAATTATTATCATATTATTAATTTTATTATTATATTATTATTATTATTATTATTATTATTATTATTATTATTATTATTATTATTATTAGAAAGCATCATTCAGTAAAGGCCCTCTAAACTAAATTCTTTTCATCATATTACAAAGCATGTAACACAGCAAGAAAGATAAGACTTAATTTACAGGGTCTCAAACCTTGAAATAAAGTCTTAAAGACTTGAAATACAGATTACAGGGTCTTCAGCTCTTATATTAGTGGGTCTTGGAGTATCCTATTACAGAGGCTCGAACCCTGATATAAAGGGTCTTAAAAGACTTAAAATACTGGACTCGAACCCTGGAATAGTCTTAAAGATTTAAAGCCTAGGGTGTCGAACCCTAAAATAATGGGTCCTAAATATTTGAAATTGATTGCCTCCTTCTTAAAATAAAGGGTCTTAAAGACTTGAAATTCAGGGTTTCGAACCATGAAATAAATGGTCTTAAAAACTTGAAATACAGGGTCTCGACCCATGATATAAAGGGTCTTTGATTTGAAATACAATTCTTGAACCCTGAAAGAAAGTTTCTTAAACCCTGAAATAAAGTGTATTAATGATTTGAAATAAAAGGATCTTGAACCATGAAATTAGAATCTCGAAATCTGATTGAGTCTTGGAAATTTGAAATTCAGGGCCTCATTCCCTAAAATACAGGGTTTTAAAGACTTGAAACACAGGGTCTCGAACCCTGAAATTGAGTCTTAAAGACTTAAAATATAGGGTTTTGAACTCTGAAATAAAGGGCCTTAAACTCTTGAAATAAGGGCCTTCGAACCCCGAAATAAAGAGTCTTGAACCCTGATATAAAGGATCTTAGATTTGAAATACAGCTCTTCAAACCTTGAAATAAAGTCTTAAAGACTCGAAATACAATTTCTTGAACCTTGAAATAAAAAGTCTCACAGACATGAAATTCAAGGTTTAAAACCCTGAACTAAGGGTCTTAAAGACTTCAAATACAAGATCTCAAGCCTCGATCTTTCCATGCTTTGAATTTCCTGAAAATCTTCGGAAGACACTCATTGATTTTAATATTTTTTTCCTATATTCAGATTTATCATTCCCTCTCATTCCACCAAACAGAAAAATAAATAAGAAAAAATAAATTTAATAATAATAATAATAATAATAATAATAATAATAATAATAATAATAATAATAATAATAATAATAAATCAACCAGTTCAATTAAAGTAATATTTTTTTCTCTCTCTCTCTCTCTCTCTCTCTCTCTCTCTCTCTATATATATATATATATATATATATATATATATATATATATATATATATATATATATATATATATATATATATATATATATATATATATATATATATATATATATATATATATATATATATATATATATATATACACGGTAGATTGATTGACTCACGTGCTTGAAGGCGCCGGTTCGATCCCATTTGGGGATCCTAGGTATATACTACCTAGAAAAGATACTCAGAATAGGGCAATGCCCGTGAGATGTGAACTTTTTTATATAAAAAAATATAAAGAGAGAAAGAGAACAGAACAGTTCTTACCTGCTATTAGCCCCCAAATTAATAACTTGTCCCTGGAGTGTAATGGCAAAGACGTATTCATTATCCCCATGTACTCGTATTGAAGGAGAAACATGAAGGCATTTCTTCAGAGACGTTTTCTGGACAGGATTATGGCTAAAAGCCGACCGTCTGTTTTCGTAGAATTCAAGAAGTGGCTCTGTTGAGTCATGCACACAAAACGATACCCAAGCTTTTTCTATCTTTGGAGGCTGCCAACAAAATATATATATATATATATATATATATATATATATATATATATATATATATATATATATATATATATATATATATATATATATATATATATATATATATATATATATATATATATATATATATATATATATATATATATATATATATATAAGCACTATAATAAACAAAATATCTGGAGATATTGCCATAGGATTGCCATGCCAGTTCCATAATATTAAAAATAATAGTAATAAAAAAAGAGAGGCATTTATTTCACCTTTAAGACGATAAACAAAAGCATCTTTTTAGTACTAAGATTTATAACAAAATATGTGTAGTATTATGTTATATTAAATTATATTATATTACATATTATTTAAATGTTGTGAGCATCATCCCTAGATTTATTTCAGAAATTATTTTAAATTGTTTCATGTTTTGACGAGTTTAATTAAAGGAAAAATCTTCACAATACTAAAAATTTCGAAAATTTTAACTTTTAAAATAGCATTAATTCAATATAAAAAAAATGACATTCTATAGTAAAAAAATTATAATTAATAGTAAGACTTAATAAAGAAACTACAATCATTTTCCCTTTTTTTTAATTAAGACCAATTATCTTCTTTGTTGGGGGGGGGGGGAAATAAGTGAACGAATAAGAGAGATTGTCTTTCTTTGTAAAGTGCATCAAAACCTTTTTTTAAGGGGTATTATCCTTCTCTTTAGGGGAAAAGAATCGAGCAAATGAAAGGATATACCTTGGCAAAGGGTGTCAAAACCCTCTTTTTTTAGGGGTATTATCCTTCTCTTTAGGGGAAAAGAATTGAACAAATATAAGAAAAATACCTTAGTAAAAGGCGTCAAAACCGAGAGTCTCCTTTCCTGATGAGGCATCCGCTTCAGCCATCCACTTTTACAAATTTCACGAGTCCCATTCTGATTAGAGTCTGAAATTTAAATAACCTCTTTATTATATCAAGGAAATACACCATTATATATATATATATATATATATATATATATATATATATATATATATATATATATATATATATATATATATATATATATATATATATATATATATATATATATCCATAGGAGAGTGCTTGTAACTCCTACTGGGGCTATTATGGCATTCTTCTGGGTGCTCCTGGGTTGTAAGATCAACCAAACAAAGTCAAGCAAACGACAACATGGGCGCAACGACTGTTGCGACGAAATTAGCAATATATGACAGAGAAAAAAAAACGCACGCCAGGACTCGAACCATTGACAACAGCGTTGTCATTAGACATTGTACAGAAGGCAACGCAGCTTGGTGGGAAAACCTTCTGTACATTGTCTAATGGCGACGCTGTTGTCAATGTTTCGAGTTCTAGCGTGCTGAAAATTTTTCTGTCATATATATATATATATATATATATATATATATATATATATATATATATATATATATATATATATATATATATATATATATATATATATATATATATATATATATATATATACACTATCGCTATTACAGCGGACATTGCTCTTCAGAACTCTCCCTCCGCATACCTACTCCATTGAGAAGGGCTCGTGCAACACGTCTTTCCACGCAGTCTTATCCTTTCTCTGTCCAACTCTCTGACTTAACCGCTATGCTCAATCTTTCATGTACTCTACTGGTAAAGTCTGGAGTATACTCTCTTGTATCGGTACATGTCGGCCTTTAACTGGACTTTGATTTTAACATTCCCACAACTCTGGTGGAAGTTAGTTAGCCTCTGGTCTTTGCCCACCAGAAATATAAAAATATATAATATATATATATATATATATATATATATATATATATATATATATATATATATATATATATATATATATATATATATATATATATATATATATATATATATATATATGCTTTTATTGAGTGAAATCTTTATCATAAACAGGATGGCCAGGAACGAACTTAACATCAGTTTTATTATTATTATTATTATTATTATTATTATTATTATTATTATTATTATTATTATTTAGTTTTTATGATCTCACAATTCTGAAAAAAACAGTATTACATTGTACATTTTTTATTTTAAAAAATTTCAACGTTTCGGTTCTATTACACTGAACCATTTTCAAGAGAACGAAAAAGAAATTGAATGATCAATATCACAGAGCAAAAAATTGTCTTCAACTACCCAGCAGCTATCTAATATTATGAAACTTAAGCAAAAGACAAAAATAAAATTTTAACTCTGTGAGGATGTCTTTATCTTATCTGTATTCTCGATCTGAATTATTTTCATATAACTTACTCATTACATATTTACAATTACCAAAAAACTATTGTTTCAAATTCAATCTCGAAAGACGATTATATTCCTTACAGTTATCATTTATTATTAATGTGTTATTCATTTATCTATTTTAAATTTATTTTGATCTTTTGCTTAAGTTTCATAGTTTTAGATAGCTGCTGTGTAGTTGGAAAAAAATTTTTGTTCTGTGATATTGATCATTTAATTTCTTTTTTTAGTTCTCTTGATAATGATTCAGTGCAATAGAACCGAAACGTTGAGATTTATAAAATAAAAAAATGCACAATGTAATACGTTTTTTTTTTTTTCAAAATAGTGAGATTATTAAAAGTAAATAAATAATAAATTAAATTTTGAAAAATGATGTTACGTTCGTTTCTGGCCATCCTGTTTATGTTTTTTATTTATATATATATTATATATATATATATATATATATATATATATATATATATATATATATATATATATATTATATATATATATATATATATATATATATATATATATATATATATATATATATATATATATATATATATATATATATATATATATATATATATTAAAGTGGAAGACATTTATCACCTTTTCTTGCCCCTCAAATTTTTAAATTTTAACACGAGGAGAAGATAAAATATGAAATATTGGAATAAGAAAGATTTTCAAACTGAGCACCGATTTTTATTAAAGGTTAGTTTTTCAAGTAATGCTGGGTACGAGAAGATAGATAACACGTGACCAAGGTACCAGGAACCAGGGTTGCAGAGTCGAAATTTATTTCTCCAACTTCAATTTGCAATATCATTATTTACCAGCCAAAATTTATCAAATAAAAAAAATAGGAACAAATGAAATTGAATGTTTCATTGAATTTTCATTGCGTACTAAAATATCTATGACGCATACTATTTGTCTATTAATCCCACGGCTATCAGTAGACTTTAGTTCTAATGATATTTGTTCTAAGACTTTAAGATAGATGTGGAAGGAGTGATAGAAAATATGAACCTTCCAATAATTTCTAATATATCCTTTACTCGATCCCCTGCTCATTCTATTTTTTTAAAAAGGATCAAGAAAAATAGAAAACACATAGCAAAAAAGGACCTTAATAAATATGTTTTGTGTAAGGACATATAATACTACATTGATACCATTAACAAAAGCGATCGACAAAAAGATCGCAAAATCATTACAGTATCCAAACAGTTTATCAAACAAAATTGGTGTCAGTGACAAGAAACTCTAAATTCGAGACACCTACAATCGAGGAACTCAGCATCATGTTAATATTAGTGGAATGAACACTACTGATGTCGAAGGCTATTATAGAGTGCTTGAAAATAAAACTATTTTTTTCTTCTCTATCTTCAGAATTGGAATCATGATTAGTACGAAAAGTTTTAGTAACCTGGACGAGCTTCTTTCTCATGGACAACACTAAGAAGTTTGCAATTAGATCTTCATATCAAGGGTAGTCCATCATTTTCAGTTTTTAGACCAATTTTATTAATGAATTATGTAGACTATATGTTCCAAAAACAAAGATTACGAACACTAGGAAAAAATTAATTATGAATGGTATAACAACCATTATTCTAAAACAATCTTAACTGGTTTTTAAAAGAATTAAGAATGTTCAGAAATATAAGATAAAACAATTATAAATACACAAAAAATATATTATTTTTCAAGAAAAGTTAGTTATTACTCGGTGGAAGTCTATGTCAATGAATATTTTTCACAATATTTTGGTCTGAAACAATACCATCACAGTCTTCGGAATACAGAGGTTCATCTCAAAAGAAAATAAAAATAATCAGGCTGACTAACCAAACGATGGGAGGTTATTAGAGGTTTACGAGTAGGCCACTTTGGGATAAAATTTACATTTATTAACATTTTAAAGGGAAGTATTGTAAGTTTTATGATTTTTTTTAGAATTAATCCATTAATAATTACAAATAGAATTTTCAATTCAATTTCAATTACCTTCAGATTTTATGCAATATTAGAGAAAACTATTTTAAAGGGGTAACTATTACAGTTTTTGTATCTTATCTGTTGTATTTATAATAACTCCAGATAACAAAAGTTACGAAAGTTTAATTTTAAATGATTTCAATTTTATTTCATTACACACACACACAACATATATATATATATATATATATATATATATATATATATATATA
>SEYY01010145.1:112500-115000 GCA_009176605.1 Armadillidium nasatum
AAAGTTAGGAGGTTTCTTTGAGACGGAGGTTTCGAGAAGTTGAGCTTTTATAGAGATGAATTTAACAAGGTTGGGACGACCCCACTAGGAAATTTTATCCAGATCTGCAAGAGTGGAATAGGAAAGATGAAGGCGAGAGGCAACTCTAGATGCAAAGGAGGGAGAAGATTTGAAATGAGTAAAAGAATGGAGGGTTGAGTCATCGGTATATGAATGGACGGGGTTAGATGAGCAGCTGACATCATTAATGAAAAGTAGGAATAGAGTAGGAACAAAACAGAACCCTGAGGAACGCCACTATTGACAGAAAAGGAAGAATAAATTGCCCCATCAACAACAGCCTAAATGGAACGATTAAAAAGAAAGTTAGGCATAAGTAAGCAAAGAGAAGCGTTGGATTAGTTGAAAAATTTTATATAATATATATATATATATATATATATATATATATATATATATATATATATATATATATATATATATATATATATATATATATATATATATATATATATATATATATATATATATATATATATATATATATATATATATATATATATATATGATTTGGCTGTCGTCGTGAGTGGAGGTGCTAAAACCAGAAGGGAAAAGAAAAGATAGAAGAATCAGATGGAAGAGAGAGAAGAGAAGAGAAGAGAAGAAAAGTGAAGAGAAAAGAAGAGTAGAGAGTAGTGAAGAGAAGAGAAGAGAAGAGGAGAAGAAAATTGGAAGGATTGTTTAAAGTACGCTGTAGAATTATACTGAAAAGAAAATTATTTTTCGAACTTAAAATAATAACAGATTTATTTTAAAATAAGTTTTTAAAAATATTTTCATAAAACAAAATTTAATAAATCGCAATTAACTTATTATCAAAATTTTGTGGAGGAGCAACAAAACTTTCAAATAACATACTTTCGGCCTAAGTGAAAATTTCAACATTAGCATTACGAATATAAAATTTAAAACACGAGATTGGATTGGGCGACAAGGCTGGATCATGAAGAATAGTTCTTCGCATGGTTCTAGGGTCTGGGATTCCTTTTAACCAGTTTTTTTTTTTTTTTTTTTTTTTTTTTTTTTGTCTTCCCATGTACGACTGCAGGAATTTTCCTGCAGTTGACGCCACCCTGCATTATGCGGGATACGGTGTGATGTATAAAATATAATATATATATATATATATATATAATATATATATATATATATATATATATATATATATATATATATATATATATTATATATATATATATATATATATATATATATATATATATATATATATATATGCACTTCCAAAATAATTTAAAACATTATCATATAGGAATGACTGTCTCATTACTTTTTCCTATAACTGCAGAGTTAAATTTTGTTATCCATATACGTGTGTCTAGCATCGACAGAAATACTAGTATTAGCACAGTATGGTAATTAGTTAGGGATGTCGAAAGAGTACCGATATACTCATATCGATATTTATATTTTTTTCGATAGTATTGAAAAAATTTCGATAATATTTTTAAAGACGATATATTGATATATCGATATTTTATCCTCAATATCAAATCATCAATTTTTTTTACTTAAGAAATTTGAAGCAGTTTTCTTCTGCTCTTTTATAAAATAAAATTTAAGCAAAATGTGTTTTTCATGTACGCGCATATTGGATGATGGTGACATTTTGTTTGATTCTGGAGAGGACGAGAGGTCAGATCATACAATAAAAATAGGGGCTTATATATATATATATATATATATATATATATATATATATATATATATATATATATATATATATATATATATATATATATATATATATATATATATATATATATATATATATATATATATATATATATATATATATATATATATATATATATATATATATATATATATATATATATATATATATATATATATATATATATATATATATATATATATATATATATATATATATATATATATATATATATATATATATATATATATATATATATATATATATATATATATATATATATATATATATATATATATATGATCCGAATCCGGGGATTCTAGGACTCATCCAGTTTTTGCGGACTTGGACTCGGACTCAGCCAAATTTACCCGAGTCCATTTCCATATATATATATATTGGAGAGTATAAAATCGCAACTTTCCAGGGAAGCACTTTTTTACTTCTGAACTATTCCTGTAAATCCAGTTTTTGAAAAAAATAAATTTGGTTGACATCAATGTGACTCAAATGAGTTTCTAAATTTCATGGTTTCAAGAATAATTAATTTGCTGAAACCCTTTTATGATTTTCCGGTAGTTACGTGATTGTTCACTAGAACATACCAAATTATTCAGCATACTTACCTAATTATGGTATGGTATTTAATCACACTTACCTAATTATTCACCATACTTTTTATAATACTCAAAGTATTTTCATTACTTTTTTTGGTCAATTTTTTTGTATTAAGATCCTGTGTTTACT
>SEYY01010145.1:122500-127402 GCA_009176605.1 Armadillidium nasatum
GCATTAAAATTAGAATGCTAAAACACATTAGTAAATTAACTAGCAATATATATGTACAGTACATCCTTATTAAATTAGTAAAATCCATTCAGTTGTATGTACTGTCAAAAATCATACACACATCCACCTCTTCCAAATTATCTGTCTTCCGATGAATGGAACAACATACAAAACTAACACTAATCAAATTGCTTACTTAGAATAAACGTCTACTTATATAGCGGCAGTAGAGATTTTTATTGCATACTCCACCCTTATTTTAAAAAAAAAAATAACTTAACATATTGGAAATTAATTACCTTTTAAATCTCCCTCTAATAAAAGAAACAATTAAGTGATCTAATAACAGTACACGGGAGTTCCTTAAAATAAAGCATCTAAATAATCGGAGAGAGAATGAGGAATTACCTTGAGTAATAACACCAATCTAAAACCTCCTTCCTGCAGACTCACTAAAGCACGAAAAGCAATAGTAAGAAAGTTACACCTCTGTTATACTACTATACAATAACTTGCCATATTATGCGAATAAATAAATTTCAATTTAATAATAATAATAATAGAAAACGAAAGTCAATAAAATGTATATATAAATTCGTATTGAATTACTATTACCACTTATTATTATTATTATTATTATTATTATTATTATTATTATTATTATTATTATTATTATTACTATAATTACTATCATAATTATTATTATTATTAATTATCTATGCTATTTTCATTACTAAAACATGAAGAAAAAGCTATTAATATTAAAATTATCACTCCAATTATTATTATTATTATATATTATTATTATTATTATTATTATTATTATTATTATTGGTGTATTTATTATTTATTTATTGCAATCAATTTAGTACCATAAATATCACTGAAAATTATTATATAATTCTTCGGTTTTGTCTTTAGAGGTTACACCTGCTTATCATTTAGTTTATTATATTAGTTCAAATAAAGAAACTAGAAGAGAAATATTGATTAACTCAAAATAACCGATGATATTAGCGTCCATAAAATTACAATATTACTTTTACTATTATTATTAATATTATTTTTGAAAATTATTATTATAGCTATACCAACTTTTATTATTTTTAGAAGAGAAACTCTTCTTCTTCTTCTTCTTCTTCTTATTATTATTATTATTATTATTATTATTATTATTATTATTATCATAACTATTACTATTTTTATCATTATTATTATATTATTATTATTATTATTATTATTAGTATAACTATTAATATTATTATAATTATTATTATTAGATAATTATAATTATTTACATACATAAATATACCAGTCCTTAGCAATATACGAGACTCAGCTCTTGGTGATTAATTATGATAATAAATTATTTTTAATAATAATATATTTAATTTTAATTACCTTTAATTTTTCGAAAGAATTTCAATTTTTTATACACTCAACTTTTATTTCTTTATTATTATTATTATTATTATTATTATTATTATTATTATTATTATTATTATTTTATTATTATTTATTATATTATTATTATTATTATTATTATTATTATTATTATTATTATTATTATTATTATTAATCTTTTCCTAATAATAATAATAATAATAATAATAATAATAATAATAGTAAAAATGCAGCTCGAGCAAGATATTTTTAATAAAGTTCCTTTGAAGATAAGTATATAAGGAAAATTTTCTTCTTTTGCAGTTGCAACTATAAAAAGAATTCTCTAAAATTAGTTTTTTCTGCACACAAAAATTATTTTTATTAATATTAGTCTAGAGATACCTCGAATGATTCTATCCATTTGCTTTGGCAAAGCAGCATTTTCAGGTTGCTCATTGAAGCACCAATCTCTCCAAAGATTAGAATTCGTTTCCATATGATTTAACAATTCTTGGTAAGGATTACAGTCGAGACTTAGCAACATTGAGTATCGCTCATCTGGCAACCATTGCTTTAACGGATTTCTTTGTATGAATGTCCTATTTTGACATTCGTGAGAAAAGAGAATGTTTATAAGCTTTTTGGTCGCAGAACCCAATTGAGATTCGTACCAAGTTGCAATTAATAATCCAGATGTTACTAACACACTTCCTGATTCTTCCTTTTGTAAGAAATATATATTATATATATATATATATATATATATATATATATATATATATATATATATATATATATATATATATATATATATATATATATATTATATATATAATATATATTATAATATATATTAATTTTTAAATATATATATATATATTATTATATATATATATATATATATATTATATATAATTATATATATATATATATATATATATATTATATATATATATATATATCTTTTTGTTTTAATTTTCTAGTGTTGCAGAGACAACTTTTAAAAATTTATTTACTTATTTATTTTTGGTAAATAGGAACTTTACTTAAAATAAACAAATGTGAACATATTAAATTATTACTTACAGTATATTTAAATATATTCCAACATACCTGTAAATTCCTTGTCCAGATAATATAAGAGTATTACTCTCTAGTAAAGTTCCCCATCTGATCTGACCTTTTTTTACCAACGTTTCATCCACAGCAAGTGTTAGAAAACGTTCAAAGTCTAAAATAGTTCTCTGTGTGATTGAGCTAAGTTTATTGAAAAGAAGGTATAATTGAGCCAGTTTTAGAGCAGTTGGTTCATAAGATTTCATATTATTTTCAATTTCCTTCATTGATTCTAGAATATTGGAACACTCCAGTCGGAAAGTGGTAACCGTAGCCGATATATTTTGTAACGATTCCATCAAGGGACTTTCCTCGGATAGAGCTTCGTGGAAACGGGACAATAAATCTTGTATTGATAATTCGTGTTCAGTTATTTTCTCTCTCTTTTCTACAAGTTCGTTCTGCATTTTTAAATACGTTTCCATCGATTCATTTTCAGTCGTTTCAAACATTTTGTACGCAATAAGATTTTGGAGCATCGTTTCCTCCGCACTTAAATTAACAATATTAGCAACAGGTTTAAAATCCGAGATGTCAAAATCCATTTGGGGAGAAAGAAAATGAATTACTAACTTAAAAGTTGAACTAATTTCAACAGTTTTTCCTTCAATCGTAGTTTGACGAACCAATTTTTCATCGGACTTCGACGATGACTCATTAATTAACTTTTGTAAAAAGAATGGCATTTCACCCCCATATATCTGGATGTAACATTTCTTTCCGTATTTTGTTGAATATAAAATATTTTCATAAAAATCTTCTGCATTTAATTCTATTTCCTCATATTCGTCACTTTCCTCAAAGTATGATTTCATTATCTTCAAGGGATCAAAGACAATCTGAGGAAGTGGAGATTCCGAAAGAATAGCCAAACTTTCCAAACAGACCTCATTAATTTTCAGTCCCTTCCTTTGCCACTCAACTTTTGATCGTAAACTCATTATTAATTTAGCAATGCTCGTTTCTTCGTTAAAGTTTAGACCTTTTTCTTTCATCAGAGTTTTCCATTTCTCGAAATATGTTCTTCTTTCATCAAAAGTATAAAAACCTAGGTAAGTTACTATAGCAGATTTTAGCATTGAATTGCCTAAATGATTTCTCTCATCCAACTTCAATTTTTCTTGAGATTTTATCCATATAGACTTGTCTCCACTTAACTGTTGCATGACGCTTTGTGCTAATTGAATTTTTCTTTCAAGCAACTTCATTTTTTCTTCTGCTTGTTCTAAACATTTCTCTCGCTCTTCTAACTGAGTCAGAAGAACTTTATGCTGTACACTAAAACTTGCCAAATCGTATTGGTAGGTTTTGATCGTAGAGTACGTTTCTTCCATATCTTTATCAATAGAATCTGCTTGCAATTTAAGTGGGTAATAGTCTTTATAAAGCTGCGCATATACCAAGAAATATTTTATCCACCTATAGATAACTAATGCGGCAGCAGGAAATTTATCATCTGAATCATCAAAATTTGTGGGCAAATGTTCTTCTGCATAACTAATAGCTTTATTTGAAATATTTTCTACAGAAATTTTTCTGACCTTGACAACAAAATCTAAACTATTGGCAAGTTGCTTTTTAACTTCATTCCAGGACGACTCCATTCCCAGTAACACCATTATTATTCCAAAAATCTCCTCAACCTCAGGTAAAGGTCGAAGAGAATTTTTAATAGCGTCAAAATCTTCTTTGGTAACTCTTATCAACTCCTTATGAATACCATGCATCTTTTCTCTGGGCTTTGTCAAATCCCTATCGATAAGCTCCCTGATTCTAAGACTTTCTTCTTTCTGTCGATTTAGAAGAGTTGATTTTTTATTTAGTTCTTGTTCTAACCTTCCTTGCTCAGATTTAATGTTCCTCATCTTTAAAATTGTATTTCCACACGTTTGCTGAATATGAGAAACTTCTGTTCGTTGTATACTTAATTGTCGTGATAATTCTTTTACAAGAACTGTAGTTTCGTCATACTTTTCAATATTTACTTGCAAATACATTTGCTTTTCTTTTGTTTTATTTATACATTCTTTGATAAATTTTAAAATCAGAGAAACGAAAAGAAAATATTTCGAAGGAGGGAATTCATTTTCAGGAAATGAATTATGAATTTGTAATAATACCCCAAAAAGTTTTCCATTATCAATGCTTATATAATTGTTGCAGTCGGGTGGAAGTTCTTCAAAGATTTCATTAGTAATTTCTTGAAAATCAGTAGAAGACCAATGAAAATAGTTGTCTGCAACAAAAGAGTTAAAAAATGAAGGAAGGTAAAGGCGAAGATTTTCTTTCTCAATTTTACTTCGGACACAAACTGCCAAAACGATCTTCAAAATAGATTTTTCTCCAAATATTTGTGCATATTTGATTTGAACGTTATTGATGAGGCTTACATATTGAATT
>SEYY01010146.1:0-28053 GCA_009176605.1 Armadillidium nasatum
AGATATCCAAACCGATACCAGAATCTTACATGAAAGAAAACTGATTATATCTGTAGAAAGACAGCTGTTTCTTGACTGAAAATTTTCGCATTTAAAAAATTATCATTATTGAGTTGGAATAAAAGTCAGAGTTTACCGAAAGATCGAGTGAGAATATAAACAGGGAGGATACTAATTGACGACAAACCCTGAGATCTTATTAAATACGATCTGCTGGGCAAATCATGTTTAATGAACTTAGGTCGGGAAATGTACTGTTAAGGAGATAACACAGATACCCACCCATGGAAGTATATGTGGTATGTGGCAACAGGTGAATGAATTTGTTGAACGTACGGTAAGCGTTTGCTTGGATATCTCGATGACTGCTTAGTAACGGCTCCAAAATTGATACGTTTTGCAGAAATAGAACGCTTGGTTCCGCGATACGGAGGCATTTTCCCCAACAGTAATGGTAAACAAGCAAACATAGGTGTACTTATTACAGAATACCGGCAATGAATATGTAACAATGGTACGTTATCCATACCATCAACAGTCTGACATGTTGCTTACGTATGGGGGAACGATTGTGAAGCAGCTTGATTATATAGTCACGTATCCTAATAGACGACAACCCCATCACACGACCTTCAACGTTATTTTCGGAGAGTGCGTGAAAGCGTACACCTGATATCCCCTCACAGTTGACAGTGGACGGCCCCATTATTATTATCATCCGAGTAGGAATAAAATATAGTATATATATATATATATATATATATATATATATATATATATATATATATATATATATATATATATATATATATATATATATATATATATATATATATATATATATATATATATATATATATATATATATATATACACTTCTGGTGAACAAAGACCAGAGTCTTATCAATTTTCATCAGAGTTGGTGAAATACCGGAAACCTGGTCAAGGTACAGACCGATGTCTCGACACATGGCGTTTGAAAGTGCGCAAGTCGAAGGAAGTTTCGAAAACATAAAGGGAGTGTGTTCTAAATTTTACCAGTTGAGTACATATAAAATTGTGCATAGCTGTTAAGTTCGGGTTAGAGAGTTGGACAGAGAAAGGATGAGACTATGTAGAAAGGCATGTACAGTCGTGAACGAGAAGTTCGTTCCTATTAAGCTGGAAATAAATATTTATATAAAATGGAGATCATCTCAGATTCAGCCATCACAGTTCAATTAAGCCCCTCTCAATGTTTTTATTCTTTTTATTCAAAATAGAGCTTTTATGAAATGATCTCCATTTTATATAAATATTTATTTCCAGCTAATAGGAACGAACTTCTGTTCACGACTGTACCTCGAGACCTTCTCAGTGTAGGTGGTGTGCGACCAAGAGTCCAAAAAAAAATTATCCATTGCAATAGAGATAGTATAGTGAGAATGACAACAATTCGAGAGGCAGAAAGAGACTGGAGATAAGTGAGAGCGGAAGAGTTGAGACGAAATGTCTTAAAATCCACCTTTTCAAGGAGATCTGTATGAGTGAACCATCCCAGATGTCGATTAGAGATAAGATCAAAAGAATTGAGACGTTTTCAAATCTTAACATACTGTAGAAAGAACGGAAGTTGAAGAAATGGGACTGTAGTTAGAAAGTTGAGAAGATCCCCTTTTTCGGCACAGGCTGAATGAGAGCACGTTTCCAGCAAGAAGGGCAGGTTGAAGTAGAAAGACAGAGACTAAATAGTTTACCAAGGAGGGTGCAAGCAAATTAGCACAAGTTTTGAAAACCACAGGAGGGATATCATCAGTACAGTACACCTTGGTGTCAAGCTCAGAGAGGGCAGAAATTGCGTCTTTAGAAGAAATTAATTTTAGGCATAAATGAGTTGGAGGGGTTGAAGGAGGAATAGCTCCGGAATCGTCTAAGGTTGAATTAGAGGCAAAAGTTTGAGCGAAGAGTTCAGCTTTAGAAAAAGGTCAAACGACAGTTTTCCGAAAGAAGATGCTAAAGTAGAGGAAGAAGCAAAGTTTGAATTAACATTTATTGCAAAATACCATAGAGTGAGGAAGAGGAGCCCAAAAAATTATCGCATTTTGCACTGAGAAATTAGTTTTTGGTGCTACGAACATATTTTGCATAATTTTCTGAAGGCAACATCTCTACTTGAAATAGTATGAGAACAAGCAGAGTTCAGCCAAGGTTTGAAATTTTTAGTAGGAGATATTATGGAATGTACGTCTTCATGCCAGAGAGAATCACTTCGGTAATTCGTTCTGCACACTCCGAGGAACCCCTCCGATGAAAGAGATAATTATTCCACGGGAAGTCAAAGAAGTTTGACGGAAGCCCGATCCGCTTGCGCACTGAAATCGGGCGAAGAACTCAGAGAAGGATAGAGTTTAACAGTATAAGGAGAAGGATTAGAAATTTATAAAAAAGTTTAGAAATTAGAATGTTGGGTCTATCTCCGATGCAAACATAGAAACGAGTAGAGCGAGCTCCCCTAACTGCTCAAGGTCGTTTAAGATGGAAAATTGGAAGGCACATTCACTGGCTGTATCCTGAGAACTATAAGAAAATCATTGGCGGTGGTGAACACTGAAATCATCTATGATGATGATTTCTGAGAAAGGAGAAGAGAGAATGTGCTTTATTTTGAGTTTAGACAGTCAAAGAATTTAGGATAGTAGAATTAAGAGAGAAAAAAAACCAAATGGATGCCGAGAGCTTAAGTCACAAGGTAGAAAATTCATGACTCCAAATTAAGAGATACTAGAGCAAGCATAATCATTGCGCACATGTGCACAACCACCACCTTTCGATGAAAACTGAAGATAGAGATAGTAAGAGAAAACAATAGTTTGCTGTCAGAGCGCTCAAGCAGCAGAGTTCCTGTCAAGAATAAGAAGTGAGATCTAGAAGAAGAGAGGTGGTGTTCAACAAAGTGGAAATTGTATTGAAGACTGCGAATGTTGCAGAAATTAATGACCAAAATAGGCCGAGCACTTGGACAAACCTGCTGCAAAATCTTGGTGGCACCAACCCTATATCACCTATCTGTAGTTATGTTTAGCAATGTGACTTAAAAAAATACAAGGTATTACCAATATCAGAAAACTTAAATTTTCTGGTCATTGAATATTTTCAATGTTTCAACTTTCATAAGTTCAATAAAATAAAAAAAAAAAATTGGTATCGATATCGGTAATTCTAGAGATATTGTATCGGTACTCGACATCAGTTAAAATTTTGGTATTCGCTTCATCTCGTGTATATATATATATATATATATATATATATATATATATATATATATATATATATATATATATATATATATATATATATATATATATATATATATATATATATATATATATATATATATATATATATATATATATATATATATATATATATATATATATATATATATATATATATATGAATTTGCCAAATGTACAGGAGAATAAGAAAGACGTAAATAAATTTTTTTTTGGTAACAGTTCAAGGCAAGTTTAAACAAAACTGAATTTTTTAAATTTTTAAAGCCCCAACTTCCAATTTGCTAACTCATTGGTAATGAATAGTAATTTTTCTCGCTTTTGTTTATTTGTATTATGTAATATTGTTGATTGTGAAAATTGTTAAATTTAGATAAGGCAACAAATGATCTCTTTCAGTTTTGGTTCTCCCTTAATTACGAACCAGTTTATTCCGTATATTTGCGGAACGAGGTGGTAGAAATATTAAAATAATCAAAATTCAATTTCTCTTCTGATGCTCGAGATCAATTTCTTTATTCTTTAAATTTTCCACTTTCAACGATTGGGTTTCAGTCTCCATCCTTAAATTTGAATATTCAAATCGTGTTAGAAAATAGGTATTGTCTCGTCTTTGATGATAAAAATATGCCTTTCAGTTTGAATAAAAAATTAATTCTATCAGTATGCCATAAATCCCATTTCTTGATAGTTTTTTAATACCATTCGTCGCAAATTCTTTAAAGTTTTTCTTTGCAAGCATCTAAATTCTCAGCATTCATCTCCAGCGTTCGGTTCTTTTTAAGTGTATTCTAAAAGTCTCGGATGACTTTCTCATCAATTGTTAATACTAATTTTAATATTCCTCATTTTCCAACAGTTTGCGCCTCTGCTCCTACCCTACCGGATCATTCATCAGATATTGATACACTTCAGACACAAAGATCTTATGTTCCTCAATCTATATTTACTACTACAGCTGAACAAGGAATTATTGACTCGCTGAAGATTTTATTAAATTGAGCAAAACAAAATTTATCAACAATGTTTACAAAAGCTACAGGTACGAAGTCACCTCAGTATTTAATTTTTCAGTAATGTAAATATTTGTAATTATTTAAAATTACAAAAATATTTAACTGAAACTAATGCAACTTTGAATGTTTTTTAACAAAAACTTTGGTGGAAAAGATTGAGCATCAAAGGTTTCAAACTAAATGACCATTTAGATTGATGATTCAACATAAATTATTGTTATTCAGCGTTTGTAATTGTGTTAAGGTAATAAAAGTGGAAGTGTAGAGGAAGAAGATATTCTAACCATTGACTAATAAAAAATACAAAATAATGAGCCCAGCTATTTGTCATCGGTAAGAAAGTTTAATGCAGTGGGAGATTAGAATGATTGAAAACTAGTCAACCTAGTTACCCTTATAAATAAACTGTGAATCAAGAGGGCAGAAATAATACTCTATTCTCTGTTGATGTGTTGTCAGACGATTCAGCTCATACGTAAATTAATAAAACTGGTAATTCAAAACAGAAAGGGTTGATGATTATACTGGATAGACTTAGGGACAGCTTTTGAGACATTGAAAAAGAACATTCTATTCATCAGTCAGAGAAACGAGTCACTAATACTACCACCTTAAAATCGCAGTTTGCTTTTGGGTTGATGAAACTTAATGAAGAATACAAGGAGGAAACATCTGCCTAATTAAATAGAAGTCCAAGTGACATTTTGCTCAGTAAATAAATATGATGATGAAAAGCAGCAAAACTCGGAGAACGACTCTTATCAATATGCAAATTAAAGAGCTATAACTATTAACCACAGCACCTTTAGAGTAATCAGCGCGAAGTTATATAATTAAAGGGTGATTGTTAGAGAGGTATGAAGTATACCCTTCCCCCCCCGGCTGGAATTACGCACTTCTGTAGTATGAGGGGATGTGTAGTAATCTATAATAGGCAGAGATAAAAAATTTTACCTAAACAAGGCGAGAACTTAGGATCATTTTGAAAACCATTGGATGATAGTGTCAGAATAGTATTCTTACTCAAACTAACTACGGAGAGAGACCAAGTTTCATATAAAAGAAACTATTACTTGACCTAAAGGATTGGAAGGAAAGTTGAGTATTAGAATACCAGTGGAATAGTTTAAGAGCCGAATTAAAGGTGGCAGTTTAAAGCGTAATTTTGTTTTAGCAGAATGTAAAACTGCTGAAGACTTGTGTAGAGAAACGAGGTGGTAGAAGTGTTAAGGTTAAAGGAGTTATACCAGAAGAAATTCTTATAAGGAACTAAATATCATAACACATGTTATATTTATGGCTTTCTCCTTAGTTGTGAATTAAAGTTTACAAGAATATTGAATATTAAGTGAAATAAATTTATTCGTCCCTTTTATTTTATTGCAGAATTTAAATTATTAGAATTAGTAGATTTATTAAAGTTTTTCAATTCTGCAAAATTAAAGTGGTATTAATTGTTCAAAAACTATTTTTCAATTTGCATTTTTTTTCTTTCTCTCCTCAAGTTCAATTCATGCTTCAAATTTCTGCTCGAGAATTAAAACTAAAATCATATTGGGGAAAACGTGTTAAGTCATATCAGTGATAGATTGAAAAATAAAAAACTAAATATAATATATATATAATATATATATAAATATATAATATATATATATATATATATATATATATATATATATATATATATAATATATATATATATATAATATATATATATATATATATATATATATATATATATATATATATATATATATATATATATATATATATATATATATATATATATATATATATATATATATATATATATATATATATATATGTGAAAAACAAATTTTCATACTCTTTTTGAGTATGTTTGGGTATTTTTGTGTATTCAAAATTTAACGCATGAATTGAATTATTATTATTATTATTCTTAATTCTTTTAATAATTTAATAATTATCTTTTTTATAATGGAAATTAGCAAATTTTTCAATTACCATCTAATTTTTAGCATCGTACCGTATGACTTATAGACATTTCAGCCAAAGTTCAACACTTAATTTTTTATTTTAGTATCGAACTATAGACCTTATAAATATTACTTCTACAATATTTTTTTAATCTTAATGTTTGGACATATTTTCCAGATCTGTATCAGTGTTTTCAAATACTAAAGTATACATCAGTTTCAATTCTACTAATGGAATGTCAAAATATTACAAGCCCGACCTTAAATTCAAAGAAACTCTCCACATTTGGTAAATTATAATAGCAATAATCTTTCTCTCACTTGTCGTTTAAAGTTTTTAGTTTCTATTGAGCTTCACAGTTAAATTTCAACTTTTATATTTTTTAAACATTGTATAAAGAAAACTTTAATTTTTAATGACTTTTAAAATTATCTCCGATTTTTTCATTTAATTTATATTTCAACCAAGAAAAGCACAATTTTTGAGAAAATTGAAAGGAAAAAGGAAAAACATTTTATAACTCTCTCTCTCTCGTGTAAAAATACAACTCAAATAACCAAAAGGTCAACAAAAACTTTGTAATGTTGTATAGTTTTAATATTTGATACTTTGCATTTTTTGTATATTTGTTTTAAGTTTGTTTGATTTTAGGTTCCTTTTTTTATTTAAAACGTCAATTTTTTTTATAAAATTAGGTTGGAATAGTGTACTGCCATTATTATTTTCCTTTTATATATGAGCTGAAAGAGCGTTTGCTAATTTCAAGATTAAACTATTATAAATTTAGTTTTTGAATTGTACGATATATCAATCTTCAGAGTACCCGAGCAATGAGTAAGTTAAGAATAATAAATTAGCTGGATTCGGAGAACCTGTAATCACCTCTAAACTCTTAATGAAAGTTTTCCTCGTTCGAGTCTGAGAAGAAGATATCAGTTTGTAGTTACCTTACAAAGGTATATAAAATATAAAGTTTCAAGACTAATACAAAATAATCTTCGATACTTAATTTAAAGCATGAAGAATATTCTCACATGTGAAAATCATTTTAGCCATAAAGACCCACAAGTGGTAATATGTTACGAATATACGACAAAAAAAGTAACCTCCACCAGATTATCTGAGAGGAAGTTCACTTTACGATTTCCAAATCGTGTATCGGCAATTCAAAAAAATCTTATACAGCCAGGATCAGTAGTGAGAATTATTAAAAAATGTACGATGCTCTTATGGTAACCTTTCAATTTCAAATTTTTTTTCCTTTGTCCTATTCGCCCTGAGAAAACTGACCATTTCTGACAAAAAAAAAAGTTAATCATGATCTCTTTGTATGTGTAAGTACGTATGCCCAAGAAAATTTTAGTAATAGGTGAAGTGAAGAGAGAGACTTTTCTTAATCATTAAATAATCGACCACTCCCAAACTTCTCTTCTCTGTTGTTCCTCCGTTAAATAATTCAATAACTTTTCCACGTTCTAAAGCAAACGAGCTACCAGTATGATCATCCTTTAATGAATAATTCATTCACTGTTTCAGTACTTCTCTATAATGTTACTCCTCCGTTATATAGTTTATTAACTGTTCCAACTTTTAAAATACTCTTCATATGTTCCTTATCATATTAACAATTCATCATAAATTTTAACTATTCAAATATTCAAGGTTTTGACGTGTTTCTCAATATATAATTCATTTACAACTACAACACTCCTCCAATTTTTGTTGTCCTGTTAAACAATTTTCTAATTTCAGTTTTTGGAACAAACTCTTTATACTCATCTACATATAGTTCATAATCGGGTTAATTTCAACAGTTATACCCATATTCATTGGCTACTGCAATTTTAATTCTTTTTAACTACGTTACTCTTCCGTTAAATAGTTCATTAACTACCAATTTTTGGAAAAATCACTCCCTTATGTTTCTTCTCCAATACGTAACTCAATCCGCTTCATCCACTGCTACAACTTCTCTTCTGTTAAATTAACTGTTACAGGTTTTGAAGTATTCTTTGCTTATCTTCCTTATTCATAAACTAAAACTGTTTCATTACTTCTCCCTAATGTTGCCCTTACGTTAAATTCATTAACAGTCAATTTTTGAAACTCTTACGTTCTTTCACCAATAAGCAATCCATTATTGAGTTCTACTATTTATTGAGTTCTACTATTCCATACTCAGTGAATTTCCTAGTCATTTAATGAATAATTCAACCGCTACGAATTCTTTTCTCCAATGTTGCTCCTACGTTAAATAATCATTAAATTCGTTTTTGGAATCTTTCCTTATGCTCCTTAACTAATGAATAATTCATCAAATGCTCTGACAATTTCATTTTCCTCCCGTGTAGATTTCTTTAAATTCATTAATTGTTCCAATTTTTTAAATTCTCTCCTTACGTTCCTTCTCCAATTAATAGTTTTTTTAAACAATTAAAATCATGAGTTTAAACAATTTCAACAATGCTTTTGCATTCGATGAATAATTTATCAACTTGTCCTACAATTCCAACTTTTCTCCGATGTTGCTTCTATGTTTAGTAATTCATTGAATGTTCCGATTTTTTCAATTAAAAAAAATTTTTCCTACCAATGAGTAATGTTCATAATTATTTTCAATTATTTCAATATATGACAATGCCTCTCATTCAAAAATAAAAAGACAATGGAGTAAATTTAAATTTTTTGTTTATTGACACTTGAAAATTAATTTTTGTTCGCTGAGCACGAATTTTCACTTTGATTTCCTCTATCAGGCCCTGTTTTGTTCAACCCCTATCCCTTTCAAGATTAAAGGTCTTTTTGAAGTCTTTTTGCAGTTACACATATGCAACTAGGTTATCTAGATATTTTTACCTATTTAGTTTTGTTGTATTATATCTTTTTATATGTAATACCATAAAAATACATTTACTGTTATTTTTAACTCATTTTAGTATTAAAGTATGCTAGGAAAAACGAGGAGAGTATACAAATTATTCCTGCTTCCTTTGCTTATGGGACAGCAATGTCAAGATAGAATAATATTTCACACAAATCTGACCAGAACGTACTTCACTTACACTAATGTAATTAGTACACCTTTAGGTTAGCAGAAATAAAATCGTATTTCCTCCTCTGCATATTAAACTAGGCCTCATTAAACAATGTAAAAATTTTAGATACGAATGTAGGGTTTCTTAAATACATAATTTCAAAATAACCAAGTTTAAGTTATAAAAAAAAAACAAGGTTGGAATTTTTGACGGTCCACGAATAAAAATATTAAAGATAGAAAGTTCATAAGAGCAGTGTAAATTGTCATAGCGATAGTATAGAGAGAGAGTGACTGGAAAGAATTAGTGAGAGAAGAATTTATAAGACGAAAAGTTCTAGACTGTACCTTTTCAAGGAGAGCTGTATGAAAAATCACGAAAAAAAGAAATACAGCGAACATTAAGGAGAGATGAAGGTTTGAGTTGCATGTTTTCGAAGAAGATATCATAGTAGTATGGAAGACTGTGTCGAGTAGAGAGATGGAGAAATTGAGTTTTTGAGGCATTGACCATGTTTTCCCTGCCCCAATTTGAAATAAGAGATAGATCAGAGATCAGTTCCTCCAAGGTTACCCTCCTTTCATCTATTAACAGTTGTTGTTGCCTTTCAAATTGAATCATGCAGGGTGGAGTAATCAACATAAGAGTGGATAGATGAAGAAGTAACAGACAGACAAGGTCATTAATGAAAAACAGAAAGTGTTGGGAATAAAATAGATCCTTGAAGAACACCACTATTAATAGGTTTAAAGGATGAACGGTGCCAGTCTACAACAGTTGCTATAGAACGACCAGAAAGGAAATCATTGGGAAGGATAGATACCGAAAGAGGGAAGTTTGGAAATCAGAGCTTTGTGTCAAACTCTATCGATAGCTTTCGGTATGTCCTGCCGGACAGCAACAGATTCCCCGATATGCCAAAGAGCAAGAGTCAAAGAGAAGGGAAAGATCACCATTGGAGCGTTTCTTACGAAAGTCATACTGGCGATCAGAGATAAGATTAGAAGAATTGAGATGTTTGCAAATCTTCCTGGTTAGGATAGATTCGAAAACTTTAGAAAGAACGGAGGTTAAAGAAATAGGACGATAGTTCTAAGGTTGAGAGGTGTCTCCCTTCTTCGGCACAGGTTGAATAAACGCACGTTTCCAACAAGGGAAGGTTGAAGTAGAAAGACAAAGACGAAATAGCTTACCAAAGCAAGGTGTAAGCTCGGAAGCACAAGTTTTGAGAACCACAGGAGGAATACCATCAGGACCGTACGTCTCTTGGTGTTAAGCTGAGAGAGAGCAGAATTGACGACTTAAGAAGAAATTACAATTTTAGGCATAAATGAGTTAGAGGGGGTTGAAGAAGTAGGAACTGCTCCGGAATTGTCTAAGGTTGAATTAGAGGCAAAAGTTTGAGCAAAGAGTTCAGTTTTAAAGGGAGGCAAAAACGCAGTTGTACGTCAAAAGATGATGATGGAGGAAAAGAGGAAGAAGCAGAGTTAGAGCTGACATTTCTCGCAAAATGCTAGAAAGAACGAAGAAGAACCAGAAAGATTATTGCATTTTCTACGGAGAAATGAGTTTTTAGTGTTGCGTAGAATAGATTTTGCACGATTCCTTTATGAAATATAAGTTGCGTGAGTTTCTGGAGTTTGAAGACGACAGTAATGCACGTCCCTGTGGCGGATAGCACGGGAACAAGCAGAGTTAAACCAAGGTTTGATAGGTTTAGTAGAAGGGAAAGAATATGGAATGTATGCCTCCATGCAAGAGAGAATCGCCTCGGTTATGCGCACAGCACACTCCGAGGAACCCCTCGCACGGAAACAGTAATCATTCCATGGGAAATGAAAAAAGTACAACGGCAAGTCAGACCAGTTAGTGGCACCGAAATGCCAAAAGCGTCTCATCGGAGACGGGGGTCGTTCTTGAGGAAGATTTGAAGAGACAGAACAAGTTACAGAGATAAGGTGAATGGATGAACCCAGAGGAGGAAAGAGTTGAACAGAATAAGGGGAAGATTCAGTTATGCTGGGTTCATCACCAAGACGGTCAAGGATACAGGATAGGGAGATGAACCAACTGCTCAAGGTTGTTCCTTTATAGAAAAGTAGTAGGCGAGTTCACCAGCTGGATCATGAGAGCTAGATGAAAGCCACTGGCGGTGGCGAACATTGAAATCACCTAAAATGATGATTTTAGAGAAAGGAGAAGAAGAAACAATGTGTTCTATTTTGGAGTTAGACGGTCGAAGAATTTTTTGTAATCTGTAGAATTAGGAGATAAGTAGATAGTACAAATGAATTTAGTTGTAGAGTTGCAAGAAAGTTTGAGCCATAAAGTAGAGAATTGAGAAGACTCCAACTTAGAGATACGAGAATAAATAACATCGTTGCGCACATATGCGCAACATCCTCCTTTGACAGAAAATTGAGGATAGAGACAGTAGGAGGAAACAGAGTAGGGTTTGCTGTCAGAGCACTCAGACACCTGGGTTTCGGTTAAGAATTATGAGATGAGGTGTTCGATAAAGTGGAAATTAGAAAAGAGACCGCGAATGTTGCAGAAGTTAATAAAAAAGAAGACCGTGCAGCAGGGCAAATCGTCTTCAAGGTCTTGGTGGCACCAACCTCAACACCGGAGGCCACCAACTCCCAAGGATGGAGAAAGAAGGGGTGGATAAAGGGTTATATTTGGAAGCAGCCCCTCCAGGCTTCTCCGAGGCAGGTTTACGTTTCGCCATTTTTTTAGAAAGGTAATGTACGTGTAAATGTTTGTAAATTTTTAGGATACATGTGAAGAAAGGGAAGTTTGTGGGATTATTGACACTCCAATTTGAGTCAAGGGTACACTAGAGACCCAATGCGATGATGAAACGAGAAATGGAACGAACCAAAGGGCAACGGAGTGAAGTGGAATGGTATAGCCTACCCTATCACTCCGCGGGTTTGGCCCAGTGTGTGTGTGGGGGGGGGAGGGGGTACTTTCGTTTTGGACGACGACGCTATGTCCTCCCCCTATTATAACTTATGATTATTTTTTTATTAAACCTTTAATTTTATGATATTAGCAAAAATGGGAAATATCTTAATAAAACTTGAAAATGAAAAATGTATTCGTTGAGCTTATACTAAAACACGTTTCTGGTGAAGAAGTTAAGTTCGATCATACATATTATATATCTGCATATTGTTGAAAATTTTTAGTCTTTAAAATTTCAGGTTCAAAGCAACTTCGTCACTCCAGGACTTGAGAAATATGTAGATTTCTAAAATAAAGAACATTTCTGTACAATCAAATAGTAACCTTAAATAGTTTTGATTAAGGTTGGATGTCAGAAATTATACTTTATTTAATACTATATTTATGAATCATAAGGTCATAATAAAATAATAAAATTAATAATATAAATTTGTTTTAATGAATTTTATTCCCATATTACAAATTTAAAATTTAATTTAATAAAAAATGTGAAGAGAAAAATGTCAACAGGTAAAAAAGTAAAATGTGATCATAGAACTTACATCAGAATAATTTTCATGTGAAGTAGTACAGTTCATGCATACAGATTGTCGAGAACTTTTAGTCTCCAGTTTCAGGGTTTTCTAACATCTTTAGGATCAGGGCCTAAGAAAGTATCGGACTTATTAGAAGAGATAAAGGAGAGCCTCAATCTTTGATCTCTACAACATCAAGTTATTTAACACCTTCAGTTTTAGTGGGAGTTTGTAGGATCTTCAGGGTCTGAGAAATTAGAATGCTTAAAATATTTAAAAGAATGTTTCATTATCTCCGAGGCAAAACCACGTCTGAACCATTCTTCTTTCGGCTGTAAGAAAGAAATTATAATTTAAATCCAAAAACGGTATAAAATGCCAATTTTAATACTCAAAATAAGAAATCAATAATCTGTATAATGTTGATGATAATTACATTTCATCATTTTTAATTTATTGATCTATTCCAAAAATAATATCATAGTATTAGCAAAATGTGAAAATACAAGTTCTAAAAAGGAGAAATTTAAAATGTTTAACTTGCATTAAACACAATTCCAGGTGAAGATTTCAAGTACATTTTAGCAAATTCTTTATATATAGATTGTTGACGACTTTTAATCTCTTCAGTTTCTTGATGTTCCTCATCTTGAGGTTTAATGAAACGTTCAGTCTTTCCAGGGTCTGAAGGAACTAACAGGATTATTATATTTGCTAAACGAAGGTGTCAGCTCTTCAATGGAAGGTAGACGATTAAAATAATTCTGATAAGGCTGTTTAAGAATATATATATATATATATATATATATATATATATATATATATATATATATATATATATATATATATATATATATATATATATATATATATATATATATATATATATATATATATATATATATAATATATATATATATATATATATTCAATTATACTCAATATAATAATTAATAAATTTTATTTTTATTTAACTAATATCCACGCATAATTTATTGCATCAATACTTTTGAAAAGACCAAATAAATAAGAGGTGACAATGCTAATTGTATTCATTGAACTTACATCAAAACTCTCATCACATGAAACGCAGCCCGTTCCTCTAAATTGTACACGTTTAGCTTGCTTTGAACTTTTGGTCTCTCCAGTTTCAGGGGTTTTAACATCTTCAAGCTCAGTGCTACTTTTATTCTTTCGCGGGTTCGAGAAATTTGCAGTTTTATCAAAGAGCTGAAAAGGAATTTTGAGAATACCGTACGAATGATTTTATGATTTTTTCAAAAAGAAGTAACACAAAAGTACTAATTAATTTTTATAACTAAAAAGGAAAATTGCTCTCAGTTACTTGTTGTGTAATAATAAAGTATAATTAATAATTAAATCCTTGAAATAAATAATTTTAAAGAGATAAAATTTAATGATAAAGTAAATGAGCAAGCAATTGTAGCCGCAGAGCTTCCCGCAATTTACTGTAATTTTTATACTGTGGTTTTTATATATCTCTTTCGTAAAAGTAGAGAGCAATACACTTTTCAACTTGCAACGTTTTTCTTGTGAGTGCCTTTGCAAATCTTTTTGTTATCTTGTTTCATCAACGGCCTGCTACCACTGTTTGATAATACTACAGCATTGTTAACTACAACAATCTTCAGTGACGTTATTCACAGGTATATAACTTTTATAATAGCCTAATTTTTCTATCTTTTTGTTATTCGTGTTTACTAGGCCGCGATACGTTAGGCCTCAGTTTATATTTTTTCTCCTATTCTATATACCCTACTCTTTTTTCTACAGGCTCTTGCCTCGCAAATTTTTGTCATCACAGCTACAGTGATTGTGCACGGCATTTACTGTCCCAGCTACTCTGAATCTACTTTTGCTGGCACCAGCTTATTTGGCAACTTTCGCTAGGTAAGGTTGGGATGAGAGTTATTCTTTATAATAATTATTATTATTTTATTATTATTATATATTATATATATATATATATATATATATATATATATATATATATATATATATATATATATATATATATATATATTATATATATATATATATATATATATATATATATATATATATATATATATATATATATATATATATATATATATATATATATATATATATATATATATATATATATATATATATATATGTTGTCAAATTACTCTCCATTTTTATATATTTTAATATTTGCATTTGTTCATGTGAATGACCACAATGCAGATCCTTGATGCTAGTGTGGGATAGTGTCAGAGATGTGTGTTGTGATATTCATGTGGACACATATTTATTTTTGCCTATCATCTTTCAGATAGGGTTTTTGTTTTTTGTTATTGTGTCATTGGCATGCTTCTGTTCTTGTTGAACATCCAGAATCATTTATTTTGTGAATAAAAATTAAGAAAACCATCCAGCCTTCATTATTCAACCATAAACCACCAACCTATCAAACTAGTTTCAGGTGAAGATATTGAGTATCCTCCTAAATTTTTTTATCTGTATTTTGATGGAAATTCTTTTCCATCTCAGTTTCAGGACTTTTAACATTTTCTGTTTCAGTGGAACTTCTTTTCTTTCCAGCCTCTGTGAAACTAGGCTTAAAAGACATAAATGTATCTCTCACTTTTTCAATCATATCAACACATTTGACCCAACCTTGATAATACTATAAGCAGGAAATTATCATTTATATGCAAATATGGTATTGTATTTTAATTTTCAGACAAAATAAGAAAATCAATTATGAATAATAATGGTAGTGATGAAAATGATAATTTTTTATAAATGTTATTTCAAACCTAATTTGGAATTGAGTATACAGTAAAGATTGAAGAGTGGAGATACAAGTGAAATATAAAAGTTTTTCATTAAGCTTACATCAAAAGCTATTTCAGGTGAATATTCTGATTTCGTTTTTACTTTATCTGTAGATTGTTGCAAACTTTTTCTCTCTTCAGTTTCTGGACTTTTCAGCGATTTAGATTGAGTGGAACTTCTAGTCTTTCCAGATCCTGGGACACCAGGATATTTGCTAAACGTTTGTGGCAACTCTTGAATGATAGGAGGACGTCTAAAATAGTCCTGATAAAGCTGTTTGCAGGAAATTATGATTTATATACAAGTTAGTATTAAAATATTGATTTTATAAACAAAAAGATAAAGATAAATTCGGTTTTGTATAATAATTATAAAAAATTATTAATAATAATATAAAAACCATAATAATAAAAGTTACGAAAAAGGGGTTTAGTTTAAATTTTTTAAAAAAAAAGTCACCCCAAACACGAAATTCCTGAACCAAGACAAGAGAGTTTGGGAGGGACAATTGATAATGTTTAAACGTACAACAGTGATTTGTATTGCACGTGTTTGATGTGGGGACTTTACCATGATTCCCAGAAGTTCTATGAAGCTCAAAATCTAGAGCGGAAGGCTCCGTCAATGAGCCACCAGCAGAGTGGCTCTGAAGAAAAGCTTGGTCATCAGAATGAGAGGTCATAGGGTACACTTCGGAAGAACGCTGGAATATTTTACGGCATCTACGTTGAACAGTCCTTCATACACTGCCCTCAGCACAGAATGAGGGGGGGGGGAGGGGAAGATTCATTAGGATATTAATTGGGAACAGGTAACCACGTGGTTCAATAGTTTGTAGAACCTTTTGGGATAAACTGGAAAAGAAAGCTCCATGGACGTGTCTAGGAGATCATTCGGAATATCAAGAGTAATTCAACAGCTTGGTAGAAAACGTTCGGTGGGTTGTGAGGAAGCGACGATAGACTGAAGCCGAATCTTTTGCAGCAATGAGGTTAGTATCGAGGTCTTTTCGGAACTCCTTTCCACAACAAAAAATACATCGGAATTTTAAGCCGAAAGTTCCGTGTGAAGCGGGAATCGCCTTTTCGAGGCTAAGCCAACTCTTTGGGCACTTGGGATTATAAGGTAGTACCGGATGAAGTATGGCCGGAGATTGGCAGAGGCCTTCCAGGTGAAAAGGAGTGATTCGTGGCATCAGTGTTTAATGTGAGTTCCGAAATACGTGGGCAGTTATTAATCATTGCAGGGTCTTTATCAGAAATGTTCTAAGGGAAATTAATTTTATTTTACGTTTATACAAAGATTGGGTTCTCACAAATGGTTGTAGAGCCCTGGAAGTTTGTGACAGGGGGTCCCACTCTGGGCGTGGAGGAACCTATTATAAATGTTTCAGATAAGTCAGAAAAAAATACAAAACCTGATGCAGGTCATGTGAAACGAATCACAAATGTGTGTAGTACTGCCCACACACCCCTCAGCACAAGTGAGGAAGAGTTCAGCCTTCAATATGGAAGGCCGGCATCGGCGTTCACTTACCACTCTTACATAACTGAAAAATACATAATTGGATAAGTGTGCATGTAAAATAGGAAAAAAAACGAATTGAAAAAAAGGAATAATAATAATAATAATAATAATAATAATAATAATAATGGGATATAAGGAAGATCAAAAGGAAAGAAAATAAACAAAAAGAGAAAAACTAAGTCACTAGCACACGTTTTCGAAGATACTATTTGGAAAGGGTACACCAGGAAGCTCACCACTACAAGGTAGTGAAGGTGATATATATATATATATATATATATATATATATATATATATATATATATATATATATATATATATATATATATATATAATATATATATATATATATATATATATATATATATATATATATATATATTATATATATTATATAATATATATATATATATATACATTAATATTATAAAAAATAAAATATAAAATAAAATTTGTTTAAAAAATCAAAAAAAAAAATTTTTTGAAAATCTGTTTAATTTCGAAATAGGTTTAGAATTCCAGAAAGTATTACATTTTATTTATCAAAAAATATATAAAAAATGATTATAATTATAATTATAAATATAAATAGTATTAAAATAAACAAACTATGGAAATTTTCTTAATTTTTTCTATATATATATATATATATATATATATATATATATATATATATATATATATATATATATATATATATATATATATATATATATATATATATATATATATATATTATATATATATATATATATATATATATATATATATATATCATCTACTAAGTTTTAGGAGTATTCGAGCAGTGCTATTTTTACGCGCAAACTGTTATCACCACAAATAGTAAGTAGCACGTTTCATCACATCTTAACTCAGTGATGTGAACAGTAGTTGTGATTTGTGGCCAGTTTTCTATAGGTACTAAAGCGGCAAATGATCGAGGTAACTGTCCACTCGTATACCTTCCACCTTTACGGCGTCCTTAGCAGCACAAGGGGAGAGATATTGTGTGGACATAGGCAACTTCAGGCTTGTTCGCCGTGGTACCTCCTCCTTTCCACCAACACGTTTTATGAAATTCTCAACCATTTTCTGTGTTTCCTGCCGAATTTAATCTCAATTACTTTGAAGCCCACGTCTATGATCACTTACGAAGTTTGCGTTAGGTGAGACTTGTAGGATTTTCTTATTCTTTTGTTGCTTTAACACACCTCTTTGAATAGAGCTCTGCCTGTGATCGGTGATGGTGTAAAAAAAAACGGAAACTTGCGTTAATTAAGCCTCGTCATGAATTTTAGAACGGAATAACTTCTAGCGATGAAGTTTTATTTCATACCTGGGAAAGCTGCTGCGGATACTTTAGAAATGCAGTATTTTTGAGAATAAGCAGAAACATGTTCGCATGTTTTCAAACAAAATGAACGTTTCCGTGAAGGACAGAGACGTTGAAGACGACCAAGATTAGGCGGCCTACCGATTGTCGCAGTAACGGAAAGGTCTACAAGATTTGATAGTTTAGGAATGAAAACCGTCACATTACACTAAGTATGTTATCAGGTAGTGAAAATCAGCAGAGAGAATGTGAAAATCTGAAGACGAAAGGTTTGCGGAATACTCTTTACTTTGACTCCAGAACAGAAAGAATAAAAAATATAGTTTACAGAGATTTGAATGCCACAGCAGGAAGTTATCCTAACATCTTTAAGAAAATCGTAACTGGCGATGAAAGCTGGTGTTTATCCTACGATCTCAGCACTAATCGTCAAACAGCTTCATGGGTCACAAAAACATGGCCAAAGCCAACAACACTGAAATTTCAGAACTCTTGTGTGAATTTTATTCGATTAACAGTGTGAAATCCACAAAAAAAATGTTTCAAAGGGTAAAACTGTTAATGTAATTTTCTTTATCGTGTTATATAAAAAAAAATGGAGAGGAAACTACAAAAAAAAATCGATGTGTTAGACAGGTTGTGTGTGAATCTGATGACTAGATTCTCCTGGCGACAGCTTCCTATTATACAATGAAAGGCGTTATTTGCAAAAATAAAGGGGCTGTCCTGGACCGCAATTTGTATTCATTCGCCTTAGCTCCTGTTGATTATCTTGTTTCCAAAAGTTAAAATGTATTTGAGGGATCGTGCTTTTCACTCGATTTCTGAAATCGCGTAAGTCGTGACGGAACATGGAGCACCATTGCAAAGGAAGACTTTCAAACTTCGTTTAATCGTGTTTGAACAGTTAGAAGAGATGTTGGGAAAAAAAAATTAAATAAATAAAAATAAAAAGCTGTATTTCCTTTAACATACTTTTTTTTTTACTTTTCAATCCGAAATTATTATTATATATATTTATATATAATATATTATATATATATATATATATATATATATATATATATATATATATATATATATATATATATATATATTATATATATATATATATATATATATATATATATATATATACGGCAGGTATTCAGAATAGAGGAGGGCTCTCCACATCCGACTATGCTGTCAGCATGAGTTTACCAGTCAGGGTGAGCTTGGGTGTCCAAATCCCAGAGTCGCTCGTTTTCCTTCTGGATCGTAGTGGTGAACCCACGTTTCGTCTCCTAGTTAAAATCTTTAGAAGAAATTGATCGCCCTCTCGAACGATAACGGTTTAGAATTTTATTAGCAATATCCGACCCGTTGTTTCCTCATGTCTTCTGTCAGCTGCCTTGACACCCAATGTGCACAAATTTTTCGATACTTTAAATCTGTAATTATTGCTTGAACACACTTTCGAAATTTCATTCATGGAAGCAATTTCAGAGTGTTCAATTCATTGATTTCCCCAAATATGTCATCAACGCGAGTATGATGTTGGCCAGTGGTCACTGTAATGGGTCGGCCAATTCTCGAAACATCATGAATCGACATTTCACCTTTATTGGAAAGTTGCCTTACGTACACACTGACGAACGTTGCTAACATCCATAGTGTCAGTTCCAAACGACGATGAATTTCAGCAGCATTCTGTACACATTTAGCATGCAAAAATTTAATCACTGCAATACGTGCTTCAACAAAGTATCACTATTAACTTCCATTTTTCTATCACTGCACAAACAATGAAACCAAATAACTATACCGTTCGCGTGTCAAATCTATTCTACAAGCTTCAATCTTTCGAACGCAAGGTCTAAACATGTTTATACTTGTTTCCGTTGCTTAGCAACACATCAACAGGCGTTATTTTTAATTCGTCCTCATATATATATATATATATATATATATATATATATATATATATATATATATATATATATATATATATATATATATATATATATATATATATATATATATATATATATATATATATATATATATATATATATATATATATATATATACAGGGTATATGAAATATTTTTCTTTTAAAAAAAAATTCATTAAAACTTTGTACGAATACAAATAGATAAAAAATTAAACATTAAAATCAATGTAAAATTACGAAAAATGTCGATCTTTAACAACTTTAAATTTAAATTTTGAAATAGTACAAAAGGTTTGTAAGGTTCTTTAGAAAACCAATCAGTTAACAAAAAAAAAAATAAAAATAAAAGACCGTATATTTTCTTCTCTTCCACCATCGTTATTATTCCTTTGAATCATCATTTTCTTTAACTATTTTCTAATTTTTCTTCCCTAAATAAATTAAAGTAAGTTAAAATTAAGAGAAAAAAAGCAGAGAGAGAGAAATTTTCATTCACTGAACCTGAATTCCAAATAGAGTCTTTTCCTTCCTTTTGCAATATTAATGAATGAAAAAATGAAAAAAATCAAAGGATTAAGACGACAAGGGGAAGTTTAAATAAATCTAAAAACTTTTTTTTTCTACAAAAAATCTTGCAATTAAGTTAAGAAATAAGATAACATGAAATAACATTGTGAAGTTCAGTAAGAACACTAAAAATTTTAAGCACGATGAACTAAAAATGTGAATTTAGCAATAATATTGACAATAGAAATTATTGAGAATATGAATACCTGATTGGTAGTTTAACTTCTATTTGGCAGTCAAACTATTATGATTATGTCAGGGATTAGTCAAAACTCTTGCATTCTTTCTTCACACTTTAGACTCGAGAATAGTAAAGGTTCTGAAAATGTTCATATAGGAAGTAAAAATAAAGACATTATATATTAGGATAAAATTTTCATGAAAAAATTCAAGTTGAAAAATATTAAATAATAAACTTTAAAATTGATGCAAACCTTCAAATGACGTTGAATATTGCTTTCGTGAAATTTGAGTTCCCAACATGACAATAATTCCTCTCTATAATATTTGGTATAATCATTTGCTACATTACTTGGAGCTTCTCCAAAAGTATCTTCTCTAAGTCTGTCGTCTCTTTTTTTTTCTTTAATGTTAAAATTGATATTTCGCTCTAAAGTTTTTCAACTCTACTCCTTAATACTGAAGAGAACAGTTCCGATTGTAATTTCATAGATTCTCAAAATTTGTGATTCTGATCTAGCAAGTTGTCAATATACAAAAATTTTTATGTTTCTATCAACTGTTTTTCTATTTATTAAAAAATATTTTTATATTTCTATCAACTGTTTTCTTTCATGTTTCTAACACTGTTTTCTTTCTATTAAGAGTATGCTCTCATTCGCAGTTTCAAAAAAAAGTAAACTACTCAGCTCTCCAATTACGGTTTATTTATATATTTTAAGATATATATCCCTGACATGAAAATTTGGAGCCCTTTAGTTTTTAATTTTATGTCTGAACAATTGAAAAGCTTTCTTTCTTTCATTAAATAATGAGGATGTAATTTACTTAAAGTATTTGTATTGTATATATTTTGAGTTACTTAAAAAATATATATATAATATGAGGATTTAATGTGTGACGAAGATTGCAATGAGAAGTTGAAAATATACCAGAGTCATTTCTAGGATTATGGGAACAGGTAGATGTAATAAAACATTGCAATGAAAAGTTTTCTATTTACAGTTGAAGTAGGCGGTGGAACTATCATTATACGGTCGTATTATTTGGGAAAGTTAATGATTTATTTATTTCTTAGAGTAGCGTTGAGTCAAGGTACTGGAAATAATGAAACAACCTGTGAATGTATACGGGAAGTGTGTTACAATTGTCAGGACTGATAATGATTTATTTTTGATTGAAGAAAGAACATCAGGCAATTTGTTTGAAAAATTCGAACATTATTGACTGATTAGAAAGCACTGAAAAAAAGTGTTGGAATTCTCGGAACAGTTAATTATTTATTCAATAATTTCTTTTGGTAAAAGTTCTCAAATAGTTGAAATAGAAGATGAATTATTTAGTGGTTAAAAAAAAAAAAAAAAAGCTATTGATGAATAATTATTTACTGAAGAAAGTGTTAGAAATACTAGCGTAATTAATGAACAATATGAATGAGGTAGATTGGCATAAAATATTGGAATAGTTGAAAATAATGATTAACATTATTCATTAGAAAAAAAAAATAAGGACAATTTTTTAAAAAACAAACATTCAATGAATTACTTAATACAAAAGCAACATTTGGAGAGAAAAATTGGAATTGTAGAACAAGTTGCTAAATTATTAATTTAATGCAAAAGCGTGTTGCAATTGCTGAAACTCATTATGTACTATTATTTGGGGAAGAAATGAAAGAGGAATTAGGTTCACATATTGGAACAATTAATGAATTTGAAGGAGCAACAACATAGGGGGGAAATAATGAAATTATTGGAGTATTTGATGAATTATCGATTAGATAAGGAGCATTCGGAGAATCTGTCGGCCTAAAAATTGGAGTATTTGATGAATTATCGATTAGATAAGGAGCATTCGGAGAATCTGTCGGCCTAAAAATTGGAGTATTTGATGAATTATCGATTAGATAAGGAGCATTCGGAGAATCTGTCGGCCTAAAAATTGGAACAGTTAATGAATTATTTAATGGGGGAGCAAAATTATTCATTGGAAAAACATTGGGTATTGGAATAGTTGAACCTAATAATGGGTTACTTACCGGAGAGAGAACGTTAGGAGAGTTTGTTTGAAAAATTGGGGTAGTTAATGAACTATTTAACGGTAGAGGAACTAGGGAGGGAATAACTAAAACTGATCTATTAGTTAATGAACTACTCATTGAATATGGGACATAAGGGTACATTGATGGCATTGCTGAACCTGGTGATGAATTATATATCGGAGAAAGAACACAAGAGTTTGTGCTAAAATTTGGAACCATTAAAGTGTTTTGCGGAGCAACAACATTGGAGGGAAATGTCATAGTAGATAAATTATTAATTGGGTTACGTGAAAAAACATCATTCATTAAAACAGGTGAGGTTGATGATGAATTGTTCATTGGAGAAGGAACATAAATTGAGTTTGTTTCAATAATTGAAACAGGTAAGGAATCACTTAACGGAGAAACAACATTGGAGGCGAGTGCTGGAGTAGCAAATGAATTATTCATTGAATGACGGAAAACAACGTTGGATACTGGTATAGTTAAACCTGTTGATGGATTACTTATTGGAGTAGGAATATAAGAAGAGTCTGTTCCAAAATTTGAAACAGTTGATGAATTATTTACCGGAGGAACAACACTGAAAGGAATTGATGAATTATTCACTGAATGAGAATCATAAGGGGTTTGTGTTCCCATATTAGGAACACCAGTTAAATGTTCATGACCAGGATGAAATGTTGTGAAGGAAGACGTCTTCAAAGAAGGATTGCAACCTTCATGAAACTGATTGAGTGAGGGATGTAAGGAAATTTGCTGAGATGGTCCTGGTACTATAGGTGTAGATAAAGCTCCAATTCCATTTCTGAAATTCTCTCTTATTTTTGACTTTTCTAATGGAGTACTGAAATTTCTTTCATAACTTCTAGAATCTGAAATTTCATGTGATGTAGTAGTTGAAATGAATGGATTAAGTACATCTATTCGTAACGGATCTGAAAAAATTATATATATATATATATATATATATATATATATATATATATATATATATATATATATATATATATATATATATATATATATATATATATATATATATATATATATATATATATATATATATATATATAACAAACACACAACCATGGTTTTTAGCATTAGGTGGCTAACCATATCATTAGGACTCGGTTGTATTGCATTTATAGTGATCCAAAAGGAACAACACAGGTAGGCTTATACAACAGAAGAACAGGTAATCTTAACTACTAATATGCAGTAAACACTACGCCCAATTCGAGTGCATACCAGGTAAAACTACCGAATTCTTTGTAGCTCAAAGATCACTACAGTCATGCTAATGCTTGAGCAATTTGCAGTGGCTTTGTTTTATATATATATATATATATATATATATATATATATATATATATATATATATATATATATATATATATATATATATATATATATATATATATATATATATATATATATATATATATATATATATATATATATATATATATATAATAGTGAAGGGTCGGGTGTCATTTTCTAATTTGAGGATGCAGATATCGAATTTTGGTAAAGGGCGGATGCAGTTAAGAATGCCTAATGCAAAATTTTCGAAAGTGCGGATGCGTATGTTAATTTTGATGAGGATTCTATGTGGATGCGAATGTTGATGCCATCACTAAATTATTTTACATATTTATATATATATATATATATATATATATATATATATATATATATATATATATATATATATATATATATATATATATATATATATATATATATATATATATATATATATATATATATATATATATATATATATATATATAAATTAATTCATTAACTACTGTATATATAAAAATACTAAAATAATTGCAATAAAATAATAAAAATATAAGAAATAATATTGATATTAAAATAACACAAAAACCAAGACTAAAGTCGAAATTTTGCAACACCAAGAAATATTAAAAAGGCTGGACTATTTTGGGAAAAAGGACTTCATCATTGTGTGAAAAGAACAGTAGAAGAAGCTTGATCATTTAAGGATTGGGAATGAGTTTTTATATTTAAAGACTCCAATATCCTACGATCAAGAAGAGAAGAAGAAAAATGATGGGTATCTCCATGGTCTCTTATGGTAGAGTTTCAGAAGAAGAAAGAGGAAGGTCGTTCTGAAGGAAACTCCTCTATGCTTATCAATCCTCACTTTTAATTGTAGACCAGTTTGGCCTACATATGGCGCATTACATTACATTCGTCTTCTCTTCTTGATCGTAGGATATTGGATTTTTATATATAAAAACTCATTCTCCATCCTTAGATGATCAAGCTTCTTCTACTGTTCTTTTCACACAATGATGAAGTCCTTTTTCCCAAAATAGTCCAGCCTTTTTAATATTTCTTGGTGTTGCAAAATTTCGACATTAGTCTTGGTTTTTGTTTATGCTATTTTAATGTCAATATTATTCTTATATTTTTATTGTTTTATTGCAATTATTATTATTATTTTAGTATTATATATATATATATATATATATATATATATATATATATATATATATATATATATATATATATATATATATATATATATATATATATATATATATATATATAATTTATATAATATAAATATATATAATAATATAATTATATATATATATATATATATATATATATATATATATATATATATATATATATATATATATATATATATATATATCCCAAAGATCCTTTAAGTGGAACCTAACCTAAAATATTAAAAGTAACTTCTAACCTACTTTCTAACCTAACCTAACCTGTACCTAAACAAAAAATCTACCTAAAACTTCGGGTACATAGAATCACTTACATCCCAACATAATAAGAAATATTCTTTACTTGAAGTTACATTCCCCCAATGCCAGTCCATTCTTAATAATTATATCTCTCTCTCAATTCATATTTTCTTCAGGCACAAGGAATATCTACCAATGCTTCTCAGATCCTCTTCATTTATTTATTTATTTAAGTATGTAAGACAAACTGGTTGTCTACAAGTAAAAAGTTAGGATTTATAGGCATAGAGAAGTTAGTTTCCCTTAGAATTGACATAAATCTTTGCTCTCCTGAACACTTTGACGTAAGAGACCATGAAGATATGCACCCTTTTTCTTCTAATTTCTCAATCCTTCAACATTCGTCTTTGCTTCTTGATCTTAAGATATTAGTCTTAATATATAAAAACTCCTTGCCCATCCTTAAATAATTAATCAGTTTCTTCTATTGTTCTTTTCATTCAATGATAAAGTCCTTTTTCCAAAAATAATCTAGCCTTTTTAATTCTTGGTGTTACTAACTTTCGATTTTTGTCTTGGTTTTTATGTGATTTTAATATCATTATTATTATTTTATTGTAATTATTAATTTTTATTTTTATTGTAATTATTATTATATTAAATATTTTATTTATAGTTAATGAATTTATATTTTGATTATATTTTTAAATAGAAATTTGTAAAATTAAGTTTGTGCTGAAGATGGGCCGAGACAAGCTTTGAATCGTTCACAGTGTATTAAATGAATATATGAAAACCCTTAGTATTGGCTTTTAACCTATATATATATATATATATATATATATATATATATATATATATATATATATATATATATATATATATATATATATATATATATATATATATATATATATATATATATATATATATATAATATATATATATATTATATATATATATTAGTCTCCTTTGGTGGGCAAAGGCCGGAGGCCTACCAAATTCCACCAGAGTTGGGGAATATTCAGGATCTGATCGCTAATGGCCGACTTGACCCGATACACGGCGTTTAAAAGTGTGCAAGTCAAAGGAAGTTGGGAAAGCAGATAAAGGGAGTGTGTTCCAGACTTTACCAGTAGAGTACATGTAAGAGTGAGCATAGCGGTTAAGTCTGGGGTCGGAGAGTTGGACAGAGAATGAGTGTGTAGATGAGTGTGTAGAAAGGCGGGTCGCACGAGCCTTTCTCAATGGAGGAGGTATGCGACGAGAGAGTTCAGAAGAGCAATGTCCGTTGTAATAGCGATAGTATAGAGAGAGTGAGCAACAATTCGACGGGAAGAAAGAGACTGGAAAGAGTTAGTAAGAGCAGGAGAATCGATGAGACGAAAAGCCCTAGACTCCACCTTTTCGAGAATAGCTGTATGTGTGGAACCACCCCCAGAGCGCAACTGGGGTGGCGTAAAAAACAACGAAGGCACCTCAGAACATCCAATCTCTTAGAAGCTTGTTTAGAGAGAAATAATGTGATCTTTCCAAGAAAGATCACGAGAAAAAGAAACACCGAGAATATTGAGGACAGATGAAGGTTTGAGTTAAGTGTTTTCGAAGAAGATATTGTTGTGTGGAAGATAGTGTCGAGTAGAAAGATGGAGGAATAGAGTTTTTGAGCATTGAAAACGACCATGTTTTCTCTGCCCCAATTTGAAATACGAGAAAAATCAAAAGTCAGTTGCTCCAAGGCCATCCTTCTTGAATCTATCAACTGCTGTTGGGAGGGACGTCTTTCAAATTGAAAGGAGTAATGAAGGGTGGAGTCATCGGCATAGGAGTGTATAGGAGACGAAGTAATAGAGAGGTCATTGATGAAAATTAGAAAAAAAGTTGGAGAAAGGACAGATCCTTGAGGAACACTACTATTTATAGATTTATAGGAAGAACGGTGGCCGTCTACAAGAGCTGCTATAGAACGACCGGAAAGGAAATTAGAGAGGTCACAGAGAGAAGGATAGATTCCGAAAGAGGGAAGTTTGGAAATCAAAGCTTTGTGCCAAACTCTATCGAAAGCTTTCGATATGTCTATCGCAACAGCGAAAGATTCACCGAAACCCCGAAGAGCGGAGGACCAAGAG